>PVLD010021502.1:0-31303 GCA_004027595.1 Dinomys branickii
TTTTTTTCTGTTGTTGAGAGGATTAACTGTCTGACTAAATTTGCATGTCTGTATATGGGTCCGTACATCTACAATTCGAAGATATCAATGGATAAAGCAACAACTACTGTTGAGACCATATCACCTTGTCTATAGATTAGTTGTGATTGTACTATTTTCTATGATAATTGGTGTCTGTCAATATATTTTTGTACTTTTATGTTTCTAAAATTAAAAAAATATATATCTGCTACTGAAAGTGTATAAGATCTACAATCCTTATATCAGATAGGTCTCTTTGGAAAATACAATCTCTTTGACTTTAAAAACTCACATTAAATATCATGAGAACTATAGCAAACTTGTAAAAATCTTCTAGAATGTATTCTAGGACCTAGGTAATTAGTTTTCTGTGGAAAATAAGTCAGGTACATCTTCCTGCCTTCATGGTAATTAGTTCCTATGTTTTAGCAAGATAGGTTCTTCAATATTTGTGTCTTGGAAAGAAACAAGAAAAAAGTGGAAGTGAAGTAAAAGAGCAAAATTTTAAAGCCATTGTCAAACTCTCATTGAGCCAGTTTTCGTAGCATTGTCAGTGCCTTGTTTCCCGGCCAGTGTGCTCTCGCTGCGGATGAAGTAATGTTTAATCAGAAGGAACTAGAAGTGAAGGAACTGAAGAATCAAGTACAAATGATGGTACAGGAAAATGAAGGACATGTTGCATCTTTGGAAGAAGCACAAAAAAATGAATAGATTACAGGTAGGATTTCTTAAATTTATCTGGCTCTGTAAATGTACCTAACTAAGCAGAGTAGTTTTTTTTTTGGTCTCAAAAAGACCAAAAAAAAAAAAAAAAAAAAAAAAAGACTCGCTATGCAGTTCACTTTGTAGTCCATGCTGGTCTCAAACTTGCAACAATCCTCCAGCCTCAGCCTCCCAAATTGCTGGGATGACAGGCGTGCACCACCACCCCTGGCCAGAGTAGCATTTTAAATGACTAATGGGTACATTTACAAAAGTGTATTTCAGTTGGAGAGTTTTGAACATGAGCACCAGACAGGATTATAGTTTTTCCCCTGAAGCTCATATAGGGAAAACATTTTACAAATGTGAAGATAGCACCCAGGAATTTAACGTCACTTCGCGGAAGGTGGCAGGCAGTGTGCTATGAAGAGTCGGAACAGAGGGCGGGGATGGTAGCTCAGTGGCAGTTTGCAAGGCCTTGGGTTAGATCTCTAGCACTCAAAAAACAAAAGCAGAAAACAAACTTGGAATAATAAACATGTAAATGTTTTCATGTATTAGATTGTTTCATTATTAGATTATTATCATGTATTAGGTTTTCGTGTGTTAGATTATCTTCTTAATTAAGGGCTGGGGATGAGGATCAGTGATAGAGCTCTTGCCTTGCGAAGGCCCTGGGTTCAATCCCCAGCACCACCAAAAAAAGATACAGATAATCTTATATCTCATGAGTGATTCGCTCTTTAACTTAGTTAAAATCTCCAAATTCTGTATCTTTGCACTCTTATCCTTAACAGAGATTGCCTGAGGTGTAATATTCTAAATGCCCCTAAATGTTAATACTACTTGGTGATGCCCCAGCCCCCACTTGTTACTGTCATTTAAGTCTTTAGCTTCCTATCAGGGAGGACGCCCTGAGGCATACTGCAGTAGGATCCATCAGGAATTAGATTTTTGTTTTGATATTTTTTAACCCTTCTAATTGTATATTTTACTTTCAAATTTTTAATTGGTATATGATAATTGTACACATTTATGGGGTACAGTGATAATTCAGTACATATATTCATTGTGCAGCTATCAAATCAGGGTACTTAGCATTTTCATCTCTATAAATTTATCCTTTATTAATATTCAGAGCTTTTGAAATCCTCTTTTCTAGTTCTTCATAGAATATATGCTAGACTCTTGTGAACTATAGTTATGCTCTGTGCTATAGAACACCAGAGCTCTTTTCTAGTTGATACGTAGCAATCATTCTTACTTACAAGTACGTTAGGACATTTCAATACATATACCAGTATCCCAGTAATAAGACGAGGGAAACTGGGATGTCTTTGACCTTCGACGTACATCACTTCTTTATGTTGGGTATATTCAAAATCCTCTATACTAGCTATTTTGAAATATTTAATTAATTATTTTTATTAATATTTTTATAAGTACATATATGCATACTGATCAGATTCATAGGGAATTTGCACCTTCACATATTTATTTTTCCCCCTTCCCCTCCTGTCCCTTCAACCCTTTGCCCCTCCTCATTTATAAAAGATTTGTTTCCGTTTTTTTCTTTCATTCTTCTTCGATCCCTTTTCTGTTCTCTTTCTGCTTCCTCCTTCCAGGTTTCCCTTCCCATTTGAACAAATTCTTCCTATTTCCCAATATCTATACTCCCTTTTGATCCTTATTTACCCTCTGGGTTTCTCACACAAGAGAAACAGTGTAATGTTTCAACTTGTATGTCTGATTTATTTCACTTAAAATTATGGTCTTGAGGGGCATTGATTTACCTAAAAATTACTCAAGTTTATCCTTCTTTATGGCAGAGTAGTACTCCATTGTGTATAAATGCCACATTTTCTTTGTATATTTATTTTTGATGCATGTATAGGCTATTTCCAAAATTTATCTACTGTGTTTTGTGCCACTCTAAACATAGGTATACATATATCACTCTGGTATGATGCTTTTAACTCTTCTGGAAGATACCTAAAAGGGTTACACCTGAGTCAAATGCAACCTCTAATTTTGGTTTTTTGAGAAATTTCCATACTGATTTCCATAGTGGTTATACAAATTTACACTCCCACCATCATTGGAAAAGTGTCCATTTCCCCCACAGCCTTGCCAGCAATTTTTTTTTTTTTTTGGTGGTACTGGGGATCGAACTCAGGACCCTGCGCTTGCTAGGCAAGCGCTTATTCCACTGAGCTATATCCCCAGCCCCTTGCCAGCAATTATTATTGATTTTTTTTTTTTTGAGATATCCTCCTGTATAATTCAGGCTGGCCTTGAACTCACTAGATAGCCCAGGCTGGCTTCAAACTTGTGACAATCCTCCTGCCTCAGCTTCGAGTGCTGGGATGACAAGTGTGTGCCACCACACTCGGCTTTGTTATTGATTTCTTGAAGATAGCCAACTCGAGATGGAATCTCAGTGTTGTTTTAATTTGCATTTCTAGAATAGCCAGTAGTGTTGAGCATTTTTTCACATATTTGTTTGTTGTTTATACTTCTTTATCTGAGAAGTTTCTATTCATTTCAGATGCCCATTAGACTCAGTCTTTAAGTTTGGAGGGGACTGATTTTTTTGAGTTCTTTTTTAAAAATTTACTTTTATATTTTACACATTAGTCTTTTGTCTGAGGAGTAGGTGGTAAGTCTTTTCCCATCTTGTGGGTTGTGTTTTCACTCTGTAGTTTCTTTTGCTGTGCAAAAAGCTTTTAAATTTGATGTGATTGGAGTTGTGGATTCCTTATAATATTTCCTGTGCAATGAGGGTTTCATTCATAAACATAGACATAGGCCTAGGCCTATGTCTTCAAGAATTTTACCTATTCTGTCTTCTAGCAGTTTGTTTCTGTTTTAATATTTAGATCTTTGATCCATTTTGATATTAGTTTAGTGCATGGTGAGAGATACCTGTCTAGATTTAATCTTTCACATGTGAAAAGGCAGTTACCCCACAACACTATTTATTAAAGAGTCTGTCTTTCTTCCAGTGAAGATATTTGGCCTTTGTCAAAGATTAAGTGTGGTCGGAGTTATTTCTGTATCTTCTAATCTTTCCAGTTGATCCTTGGGTGTGTTTTTTTGTCAGTACCATGCTGTTTTTATCATAGTAGCTTTTTTTTTTTTCCGGGACCGGGGATCGAACTCAGGGCCCTAGTGCTCAGCGGCAAGCACTTAGCCCACTGAGCTGTACCTCCAGCCCCAGTAGCTTTGTAATATAACTTCAAATCAGGGATTGTGATGCTCCCTTCCTTGCCTCTGTGCCAAGTACTTGTTTTTTTAAAATGTGCTTGTAAGTAGGATCTTACAAAAATTTTGTTTTCCTAATTGCTTGTTGGCATGTGGAACTGTGTTAATTTTTGTATATTGACATATACTCAACAACCTGACTGAACTCTTTCCATTTTTTGGTTTTTTCTTTTTTCCTGATTCTGGGGACTAAAGTCAGCATCACAGTTGTTAAGCAAGTGCTCTTCTGAGTGAGTTACATCCCCAGCCCTTTAATTCTTTAATTCTTTTGGATTTTCACTTATAATTATATCACCATCAAGTGATACTTTTATGCCTTCCTTTCCAATTTTTAACATTCTATTTGTTTTTCTTAATTTGCTGGGAAAACAACACTGAGTACAAGTAGTGGTACCAAGCATCATTGTCCTATTATCCTAGAGGAAAAGCTTTCAGCATCTACTAGAAGTACATATTTCCTACACGTGTTATTTATTTACTCTTTATCAAACTCATGAAATTTTCTTGGTTAAGCATTTTTGTTATTAGTAGCCACTGGATTTTATAAAAAAATTTTTTGGTGGTACTGGGATTGAACACATGGTCACTGTACCACTGAGCTACTTCCTTAGCCCTATTTAACTTTATTTTGAGGCAGGGTCTTGCTAAGTTGCTTATGTGGGCTTCAAATTTGTAATCCTTTAGCCTCAGCCTACCAAGTAGCTTGGATTACAGCCACCATGCCTGGCTCAAGAGGTTTTTGCATTATAAAGCTATTTTATTAAGTTTATCAGTATATTTTAGGTATACATAATGATCACATTCATTATAGGGAATTTGTACCTGTACATGATGATATAACTTGATTCTGTTTTTTTCCCATTCCCCTACTCTCCCTTTAGGCCCTTTTCCGCTCATTTACAAAAGCTTTGTTTCCATTTTTGCCATCTTTTCTCATCACTATTTTATTTTCCCTTCTTTCTGCACCTCCGCCCATTCCCCTTCCCATTTGAACGCTTTCTTCATATTTCTCAGTATGATTATACATTTTTATCCTTATTCACACTTTGTTTCCTCACAGAAGAGAAACAATTTGGTATTTAAATGTATGTCTGATTTATTTCACTCAAGAGAGTGACATCAAGGCGCATCCATTTAGCTAAAATGTGTCAGGTCAAGTCCTTTTTTATGGCACAGTATTATTCCATTGCATGAAGAAAACACATCTTCTTTATCCATTTATTAGTTGCTGGGAATTAGGGCTGTTTCCAAGATTTAGCTATTATAAACTGTGCCTCTATAAACATGAGTGTGCATATATTGATGTTTTTAATTCTTTGGGGAATATACCAAGAAGAGGAATAGCTGGATCAAATAGAACCTCTAGTCCTAGTGTTTTGAGGAATCTCCCTACTGATTTCCACGGTGGTTGCACAAGGCTACACTCCTACCAGTAGTGGAGATTTACTTTTTCCCCCAAGCACTGCCAGCATTTGGTTGACTTCTTGATAATAGCTATTATTTTGGAGATGACATAGAATCTTAACATTTTTAAAATTTGTATCTCTCAAATAACTAATGATGTTGAACATCTTCTCATATACATATTTGCTGTTTATTCTTATTTATCTGGAAAGTTTCTTTATTTTAGCTGCTCATTTTTAGAGTGGGTCTTTAAATTTGGGAGGGTTGGTTTTTCTGAGTTCTTTATATATACTATGGTTTGAGGAACAACTGGCAAAGAGTTTTTCCCACTCTGTGGGTTGTCTCTTCACTCTGTTAGTGATTTCTTTTGCTGTGCAAAAGCTTTTTAATAAAATGAATCCCAGTTGTTGATTCTTTGTGATAGTTCCTATGCGATTGGGGTTTTGTTCATAAAAGCTTTTCCCATACCTATGTCTTCATGAGTTCTACCTATTCTATATTCCAGCAAATTTAGTGTTTCTTTATAAATACTTAGATCTTTGATCAATTTCAATTTTAATTTAGTGCATGGTGAAAGATATAGGCCTAGTTTAGCAAAGTTTTAATCTTTGGCATATAGAAAGCCATTTTTTCCAGCACCATTTATTAAAGAGGCTGTCTTTCTTCCTGTGTAGGTATTTGGCACCTTTGTCAAACATAAAGTGGTTAAGTGGGTCTGGAGTTGATTTTACATCTTCTAATCTGTTCTGTTGATCCTTAGGTCTGATTTTTTTTGCCAGTACTATGCTGTTTTTATCACAGTAGCTTTGTAGTATAATTTCAAGTCAGGGAATGTGATGCCCCCTGCTTTACCTTTGTTGCCCAGGATTGCCTTTGCTATTCTAAGTCTCTTCTGATTCCCGATGAATTTTAGGATTGTTTTCTCTAATTCTATGAGCTATGATGCTGAAATTTTGATCAGAACAGCATTAAATCTGTATAACAGTTTTGGAAGTATAACTATATTTTCACTACGTTGCTTCTTCTAATCAAGAACAAGGATTATCTTTCCATTTTGTAATATCCTCTTAGATTTCCTTTTTCAAAGTACTGTAGTTTTCTTCCTTTTTTTTTTTTTTGTAGTTTTCAAGGTAAAGTCTTTTACTTCTTTTATTAGATTGATTCCTAGGTAGTTAATTTTTTGTATGCTATTGTGAAAGGTGTTGTTTCTGTAATTTCTGTCTCAGTGAGTTTGTTGTTCATATACAGGCAGGCTATTGAATTTTGAGTGTTGACTTTATATATAGCTATGCTACTAAATTTGGTTATTAAAATCTAGAAGTCTTTTGGTGGAGTTTTTGGAGTCTTCCTTGTAGAGTATCATATCATCTACAAATAATGATAATTTAACTTTCTCCTCTCCTATTGTTATTCCTTTTATTTCTTTCTGTTGTCTGTTTTAGCTAATGTTTCTAAAACTATATTGAATAAGTGTGATGACAGTGTGTATCCTTGTCTTGTTCCTGATTTCATTGTGAAAGGTTTCAGTTTTTGTCTGTGTAGTATGATGTTGGCTGTTTGTCATAAATGGCTTTTATCAGATTGAGATAAAGACCATCTATTCCAATTTTCTGTAGAGTTTTAATCTAATTTCCTTTGGGTATTTTTCTGTGTTGGGTTTTGTTAGATGCTTTTTCCACATCTATTGAGATGACCAGGTGGTTTTTGTCTTGGTCCTGTTAATGTGGTATATTACATTTATCGGTTTGTGTATGCTGAACTGCATCCTTGGGATAAATCCTACTTGGTCATGGTATGTAATCCTCTCGATGACTTGCTACATTCTATTTGTCAGTATTTTATTGAGGATTTTTACATCTATGTTCTTAAGGAGATTGGCCTGTAATTCTCTTTTTAGTTGAATCTTTCTTTGGATTTGGTATCAGGGTAGTGCCTGCTTCCAGGAATGAGTTTGGAAGCATTGCTTCCCTTTCAGTTTCAATAAAGAGTTTGAGATGTAGTGGCATTAGATCTTCTCTAAAGTTCTTGTCGAATTCATCAGGACCTGGGCTTTTCTTCATTCATAGTTTTTAAATTATTGCTTCAATCTCATTGACTGATATTGGGTTATTTGGAATTTTTATATCTTCTTTATTCAACTTCAGTAAATCATATGTATCTAGGAATCTGAGCATTTCTTCTGTATTTTTAGTCTTATTAAAATAAAGGCTCTGAGAGTAGGTATTTTTGATCTGGGTTTCTGCAGGATCCATTGTGATTTCACCCTTTTCATTCCTAAGTGCATGGATCTGAGTCTTTCCTCTTTTTGATTAGGTTGGCTGAGGGTTTATCAATTTTATTTAGTCTTTCAAAGAATCACCTCTGTGATTTATTGATTCTGTGTGTTGTTTTCTTAGTCTCCATTACATTAATATCTGCTCTGATGTTTACAGTTGCCTCTGTTGTATGAGCTTTGGTCTTGACTTGCTCTTCTTTTTCTTGAAGATTGAGGTTCAATATTAGTTGTTTGCTTGAGCTTGTTATGTTTTTCTGATGTGGGAATTCAGCATTATAAATTTCCCTCCTAGGGCTGCTTTCATGGTGTCGTATAAGTCCCAGTATGTTGTACTGGCATTATCATTTAATTGTAGAAATTGTCTAATTTTATCTTTAATTTCATTTGTGATCTGTTGATTGTTTAGGAGGGAATTATTTAATTTCCATATGGTTATGAGGTTGTAATTTCTTTTGCCTTTGATTTATAAATTTTTGTACTGTGATTTGATAATATGCATGTGATAATTTCAGTTCACTGACACTTACTTAAGTATTTTCCACGGGCTAATATGTGGCCTATTTCAGAGAAATCCCATGTGCTGCTGAGAAGAATGTGTATTCTGCTATTGTGGGTTGGAACAGTGTAGACAAATAGTAGGTCGGTTTCTTGAAAAATCTGGTTAAGTTCTAATATTTCATTATTGATCTTTTTGTCTAGTTGATGTATTTGTGACAGTGGGATATTGAGATCCCCCATACAATTGTATTAGTGTGTATTTGATTTTCCATGTCTGTTCTATTTGTTTTATATAGTTGGGTGTGCTGGTATTTGATGCATATATATTTATGATTATTAAATCTTCTTCTTGTATTGTTCCCTTTACAAGGATGTAGTGACCTTCTTTGTCCCTCTTAATCAGTCTTATCTTGAAATCTACTTGGTCTGCATGTAGAACAGCTATACCTGCTTTTTTCTGGGTCCCTGTCACGTTGTTTCCCTTCCCTTGACTTTCAGTCTATGAGGGTTTGTTTGTTTTTTTCATTATATACTTGTGTGCAACATAGGACCCTGCTTCTTGATCCATTCTGCCAGTCTGTTTCTTTTGATTGGTGAATAGAGGCCATTTACGTTGATGGTTATAACTGGTATGTATCGACTTAATCTTTTTCATGTTATTTTCCTGCTGGCTTCTCCCCCGCCTTTAATTGTTTGCTTTGCCTGGTGGATTCATTCTGTTTAGTTTCATGGAGTTGTAATCCTTGTTATGTCTTTATAGAATTCCCTTCATATAATTTTGAAGTGGTGGTTTGGTGTTCACGCACTTCTTGAGGTATTCTTTGTCGTGGAAGTATCTTAATTCTCCATCAGTTTTGAAAGTTAGTTTTGTGGCATACATCAATCTAGATGGGAGGTTGTTTTTTTTCAGGGATTGAAATAGTTACTCCAAGCTCATATTGACTTGAGGTTTTATGTTGAGAAGTCTGTCATGATTCTGATACACTTTCCTTTACTGGTGATTTGTTTCTTTTCTCTAACAACTTTTAATATTCTATCCTTGTGTTGAATTAGTGGAATCTTGACTATTATATACCTTGGTGTAGATTGGAGTTCTATATGCCTCGCTTACTATATGTCAAATTCTCTTTCTGTGCCAGGGAAGTTTTCTGTAATGATGTCTGTGAATAGATTTTTATTTCATTTGAACTATCTCCTGCTTTTTCATTGACTTCAATTAATCATATGTTATTATTCTTTGCATCATATAGCAGCTGTTGGATTGATTTTCATGGTCTCTTACCATTTTTAAGAAATCTTTCTTTTCACTCTCAGAAATTGCAATTCTTTCCTCTGTGTCTGACATTCTGTCCTCACATTGGTCCATTCCGCTCCACATACTTTCAGTGGAATTTTTATTCTCTGGTGTGTCTGTTTGAATCTCTTTTATGGAGTGTGTTTCTTTCTTATGTTGGGCATTTATGGTTTCCATCATTTTTCTAAGCTTTTCCTTTTTTATCTTTATCTACTCTGAGTCACTATGCATGTCTTTCATTATGGTCTTTAGCTCTGTATCTATCTGAGATATTGTTTCTGATTTGATTTTTTTTCTAGAGCTTCATTCATTTGCTTTGTTGTTACCACTTCACAGAGGCCGGGTGGGCGGCTTTAGGGTTGTCTCACCTCACTGCCCCCTGCATTTGTCTTTGATGAGCTGGACTTTTGGGTTGCATCTTGTTTAAGTGTCTTCTCATCTTTTTTAAGTTGAGTTCCTGCACTGATGCTTGTAAATTGCCTGTGGTGAATAGCTTTATTACTAGTATCGAATCTTTAGGAAATGACTACTTCTCAGAGGTGTCTTCCAGTTGTAGCTGGCTTTGGATTTTGAGTCTGCTCCAAGATCCTACCTCTTTAATTTATTGGGGATGAGAAGCTAGCTTGGCTCAGCCCTGGTTCTTTGCTACTGGTCTGTATTATTGTTTATGACACTTAGGCATTCTCAGTCTTGGCATACCAGGAAAAACAACTGGTTAGTATAATTATGTCACTTTGGC
This sequence comes from Dinomys branickii, assembly GCA_004027595.1. NCBI lineage: Eukaryota > Metazoa > Chordata > Mammalia > Rodentia > Dinomyidae > Dinomys > Dinomys branickii. The sequence continues at coordinate 10,198 of PVLD010021502.1, forward strand.
TAAAGTACAATAAGTAATAATAATAGCATCAAACATAGCCTAAAAATGATAAACTGAGTTAACTATTAACTCTATGATCTAGATTTGTTGTTATATAACAAAATCTACAATGAACTGGAAAATTGTCTGTGGTAAATATGCACTCAAGATGCAATTTTATCCTCAGGGAAGGAAATTAAAAGGGGCTAGGAGGAAAAATAGAGAACTAGAAGAAAAGAAAGAGATTGGAAGCAAGACCAGAGGACAAAGGAGGATCATGCAAACTTTGGGAACTTGGTACGAAGACAGGAGGAAAAGAGAGAAGGAAGAAATACAAACAAGAACAAAACAACAACAACAAAACTAGAAATCATGTTAATATTTGGAAAAATAAGAACAAACAATGAAGGAAAACAAACAAAAAACAATAAAAAATGAGAGAGAGAAGAAAAAAATGTCCCCTTCATGGTGTGTCTCTGCTGCCACCAGCAGACAGTGTGTGCACACAGAGTCCAGATCCACGTCAGTTAGCCCCAACAATCCGGCATCAGCTCCATGGTGGGCTAGCAGATAATTCCAGTGAGCTCCGTTTCCACTGAAGTTCAGTCTGGCCTCTAGCTGCGAGGTTGGAGCCAGACCCGCCTAACCTCCGCAGTCCCTGGGCCTGCTGAGGTCTTGGGTGGGACTGGGAGCCTCTAGGTGGAACCAGCAGCCGCTTGGATTCCCAAGCTCAGGTGGCCTTTCTTGAAGATGGCTCCTGGCCAGTCACCCTCTGGTGCTGGACCTCCGAACAGGAACAACTCACCAGCCACTGCAGTCCACTCCAGTGCGCTGCTCTGCTCTGCTTCTGTGCTTCTCTGTGGAGGTCTCTGGGGTCACCAGTAGTCGCGGTGTCTGTGGTGTCAAGCAGACCCCCACGCAGTGAGAGCAGGCTCAGGGAGAAAGTGCTGCCTGCCTCCTCCTCCTCCTCATTTGTTGGAAGTTTCTCTCTGCTCTCCTTGTGGGCTTTAATTGTCACTTCAGATCCTTCCTGGGCCCCAGGGACCCACTTCCCCTCTTCTTGCCCTCACATTGCCATACTCCAGTGTCTGGACCCCAAATCTTGGAGAGGCTCTTCTCTGCTGCTCACCACTCTACCATCTTCGGAGAGGTCCCCTAATCACATGACTTTTATCTTTTATTCTGCTAAGGTGGTGAGTTACATTGTTCTAATTGTGAACGAATCACATTTTCATGCAATGCCTCATTTTTTTGTAGAGTATTATATGTAGTGTTGGAGGTCCCCAAGGCCGCCCTCACTCAGGCCAGATGATTCCCTGGGAGTATTGAGCATGTAGTCATTATGGCTAAGGTTCACTACACTGTAATGATGGCATACACAGCACAGCCAGGAAGGGGTTTGCAGCACAGTTGAGAGTGGTGGTGAACCTATGGCATGTACATTGCAGTGGGCTATTTGTATCATTGAAAGCTCTAAAAGGTTCTTCATCACTGGTCTAGAGGAAACTAGCTGTCAGCTTCCAAGGTCGTCTTTCAGTGCAGTCATGGTGGATGTCCTCAGTTCCCCAACAGTGAGTAGTTCCAATACATGAAATGTCACCTTCCAGGAAAACTCAGTAGAGACTCTGTGCTTATGGTTTGTATTAACGGTTGGTCATGAAAGTTCCCTGTTACCTAGAACGCGCTACTAGACTACTAGAGGGAAGCAAGAGTTCAGTAGAAAACTCGTCTGTACCAACTGCCTGAGCAGAGTGAGCTACTGTTACCAGTTAGGGGGTGGGAAACCTCCTAGAATCAAAGTTCTCAGATGTCCACCTTGATGCAGGTCCTGGAATGGGTCACAGTCAGGTCTGCTGTGTTAACTCTGTTATGTACAGTTGTCCTAGATTTGGGTTGCTAGTTTATTGTTTAGGACTATGCACCTATATTTACAAGTGAGATTGGCCTGCATCTTCCTCCCTTGTAGTATTCTTGTAGGATATTGTCTTGGCCCTATGGGTGAAGTAGTGTTCCCTCTTTTTTTAATACTTTGGAAGAAGAGTATATGAAAAGTTCTTCACTTAATTAAATGGTTGGATTGACTTATAAAGCTTTGGGGATGGAATTGGTCTTTGTGTGAACAAATTTGATTGTAAATACAATCATATTTTCTCTTTTCCCCAGGTTTTTTGAGTCAGGGTCTCACTGTGTTGCTTAGGCTGGGTTTGAGCCTGGGATCTTCTGGCCTGAGCATCTCAAGTGCCTGGGATCACAGTTGTTTGCCACTGTGCTTGGCATATTTTTCCTGGTTGTGGTAAGGGTTACTTTCGTAGGAATTTGGCCCTGTAACTTCTCACATGTGCGTGTTGGCATACTTGTTTATGAGGGCCTTGTGGCTCTTTAATGTCTTTTGATATGGGATCATAGTCCTTTTTTTCTTCCATGTTTTTTGTGCCTTCTTTCACACCCTGCCAGATAGTTTTATGAGAAGTTTATCAGTTTTATAAGTATTTTTCAGTGGAGAGTAGCTCAGTGGTGGAGCTCTTGCTAGCACGTGTGAGGCCCTGGGTTTGAGCTCCAGTGCTCCCTCCACAGATTTATTAGTGTCCTCACTGTTGTATACTTATTCATTATTTTATGAATTTTTTCTTTATTATTTTTTCTGTTTTGGGGGAAGGGCTAATCATCTGCTATCTTTCTAACTTGATGAATACTTAGTTCACCAATCTTTAGCTTTGTTCTTTTATAATATGTGTGTTTGAAATTATAAGTTTTCTAAGTTTATGTTTGTCTGAATTCTACATTCAGCTCAACATATATCTTAATGTGTATTGTAACTTGTTCCTTTGACTTGTGAGTTGTAATAGAGTTACTTTATTTATAATACATGAAGGGTTTCTAGCTTTTAGCTTAGTTGCCTTGTGGCTAGTAATGTGGTATATAAAATTTGAGTCTTTTTAAAAACTTTCTCTCTCTCTAAGAAAGAAAAGAAAAGAATGTGTGTTCTGCAATCAGGCACATTTGCTCCTGTTAATTTAAATCTGTACTTCTCTCATTCTGGGGATGGTGTGTGTGTGTGTGTGTGTGTGTGTGTGTGTGTGTGTGTGTGTTTAATTTAGAAAGTAACGTTAAAGTCTCCCACTATGAATTTAGATTTGTCTTACTTCTTTATTCTTGTGGCACTGGTAATTTTTATATTATGTATACAGAAGCTGCATTTTTTTTTTTTTTTTTTTTTTTGTCTTTTTGAGACAGGGTTTTACTATGCAGTTCAGGCTTGCCTTGAGCTCACTTTGTAGCCTAGGCTGGTCTTGAAGTTGAAACGATCCTCCTGCCTCAGCCTCCCAAGCACTGGGATTACAGGTGTGCACCACCATGCCCAGCTTCAGAAGCTGAATTATAGAGCACATATAAAAATGTAGAATTATTTCATTGTATGTGAATTGACCTGATAATTTTTTACCTCTTTTGTATCTCTTCTAATAATTTTTGCCTTATTTTGATTTTACTATAGTTAATAAGCTTTCCTTTGATATGTATATGGTTTTTCTTTTATTGTCTTATTTTTAATGTGTTTATTGTAAGCAGCCTACAGTTCCTTTTACAATCCTTTTTTAAAAATTCTCACTGAGTAGAATTTATTTTAGTCCTGGGACTTACTTATTTAGTAACACATTTATATTGTATTTTATCACCCAGCAATTTCCTACAATTTTATTATTATTTTTTTAAATTTTTATTTTTTTTGGCAGTACCAGGGATCAAACTTAGGACCTTGTGCTTGCCAGGCAGGCACTTATTCCACTGAGCTATATCCCCATCCCCTACAATTTTAAATTATGATGAGTACTTCCCCAATGAGCCAAAGAACAAAGTCTTCTATGTTATTATACAAGTGATTTTATTTGTAGAAGGCTTTGGAATTTGGAAAAATAATTTCATTTGAACTTTTTCTTTTTTGTACAATCCTTTCTGATAGCCTTCATCTTTTAATTACATGATTTAATTCATTTATGAATGTGACATAACTACTTTTACATTTTGGTTAAAATCAACCTTTGTTCTATTTATTCTTCCCGCTCAATGTGCCTTTCTCCCCCTCCTTTTTTACCTTCTTTGGATCAATTAGATAATTTGTATTTTTATTGTTTTTATCCATTAACAGGTTGTGCTTTAACTGTGTTTTTTAGTGGTTATTCCAGTGAGTATACCAGGAAATCCTGACTTAAAATCTCATGTCAGTTGATACTTCTACGTTTTTCTCAGGCAACATAAGGACTGCATCTAACACTTCTCCTTAGATGCCGTTGTGTTACGTATTTTAATTGTCCAAATGCGTTATTTGTAATAAGATTGCACTTTTAGTGTTCATTATTAACAATGAAATCCTAGGGATTTTTTGCCCCTATTTAAATGCTGTACAACATGTAAAGCATTACAATGAATGACAATTGTTGTTTACATAATCTGTGCTTATAAAACAAAGATTGAAGTCAGCTTTCTGCATCGGACATACTTCACAGCTTTTCTTGAGAGGGTGCATGAAAAGGACAAGCACACAGGCACGCGCATGCGTGCGCTCACATCTGCCGCTCAGCTTGCTTTGACTTTCCGTAGCTCTCACCCTCTCAGGGCTTTCGGCGGGCTGTCTTCCATCTCCGCTTCCCACCTCCTTGCCAGTGCGTCAGGGCTCTCACCTCACTGCGCCTGCTACCGCTCCGCGCCGCCTCTGCTGCAGTCGCTGGTGCCTGCGGCTTCCTCTGCTTGTTACCTTCATCACTTGCCCCTTCTTTCATTCAGAAAGACAGCTAATTAAATTGCCCAGGCGCAGTGACGAAGCACCCAGTCACAGTGTCTGCCTAACTTTTTTCGGCTGTTGCTGCTTATTATTCAAAAGGGTTCTCCCTCTCAGAACAGTACTAGGTGCTTGTAAACATGGAAAAGCTAGTCTTTGGATAAATGAGATTGATAGGACTGTTAAGGTAGTTTTGATTTCGGTCAATGTAGAATTAATTTCTAATCATAATCTATCCATGTACTGAATTTCTCTATTTTTAAAATTCTTATCTCTTCTACAAAGAATGAAAAAATAATAAGACAGCAACTTCTGATGGATCAGCTGAATGGAGAACTACTGAAACTTAATGTGCCGGTGACATCCTCGAAGGAAAACTGTGGCGATGGACCTGATGCCAGGGTCTGTGAGAAGAGACCGCACACGGTGCCCTCTGACTCTCACCTGGGGCATTATATTTACGTCCCGTCAACACCAGATTCCAGGAAGGTAAAGTACAAACACTGATCTTTTTCATGTTTTGAAATTTAAAACAAATTGTACGGTGTCATAGGATATTTATATAGTCTCAGCATTTGTCTGTCTCGTTGGTTTAATGGACTTTTTTATATACCTTTTCTCTGAAGCATTTTTAAAAATAAAATTAGTAGGAGAATAGTTCTATTTGGAGGGAATCATTGGATGATGATGTCTACATTTCATCCAGGAGGGAAATCAGTCTCTTGCTGTGTATTTTCAGACATGACCAAGCGTGATAGTTTCACGAATCTTTTTTCCTTTAATCACACAAAAGTGAGGTGAGGCTGGGTGCTATTTATTTTATTTGGTCTGTCTTACTGTTTTCAAAGTATGGCTTATGTAGTATTTGGTCCTACTTAGTTGATATATCCAGATGATATCAAGATCAATACAAAGTGTAGTTTTTATTTATAAATATGTGTAAATATATATACACATACAGGTTTGTCTTGAATAATTTATCAAGGAGTGCTACTGTAGAAAGGACTTAATTGGAAGAGTCGTGCATCTGGGTATCTGTTTAGTACTCCGCTAAAGGGAAGTTATTTCAGTGAGACCTGTGCGGTAGTCAGTGGGGTGAGCGGTGAGAGAAGCCTGTTCTGTCTGTGTGAGGCTTCGCACCGGGTGGGCTTGGGTACGAAATGGCTCTGCTGCACAGTCCTGGGTGGGAGACAAGAGCCGGGTGATTCTCTGGCTCCTGTCCTCCAGACTGGGGGGCAGGACGGGGTGTGGAGAGGTTCACGTCAGCCACCAGTGCCGAGCACCATGCTTAGCACCCGCCCTGTGCTCAGATGCTGTGAGAAGTAAGACCAGTACCTGCCTGTATTCCATGTTTGGTGCTTGGAGTTTATTTATTTATTTGTTTTCGTGCTTGGGTTTTAAAATTTAAGCCATTGTTATTAATTTCAGTTTTACTTTAGAGAGCATTGACATTGTCTTGATGGTTGAATGTAAGGTAAATTTTTACATGCTATTTGAAAAGAAACTTTTTACAGGGTTCAAATAACATTTGAGATGTGTCCCACCATTACTACCACCACCACCACCACTGGTTACAAAAACTGCATTTATCTATTATGTCTTCATCTCTGTTTTTCTCTTCTCTCTCTCTCTCTCTCTGCAAGACAGAGTTCCATGGGAGCAGTGGGAAGGTTACGCCCTTCTCATCTCTAGTTATTTTATTATATCTGAAATAGACCTAAGTAGAATGAAGCACATTGTTTCAAATTAGCAAATTTTTTTCTACCCAAAAGAGCCCTTTCAGCCACTGAGAGGGAAAACGGAATACAAAGGTCACATGATTAGCAATTTTGGAAGTTCTTATGTTCCTATTGTGTGTCCAGAAACCATGGCCAGGGCTGTGGCTATAGCTCAGTGGCATAAGTGCCTGCCTGGCAGATGCAAGATCCTGAGTTCAATTTCCAGTACCAAAAATAAAAAAGAAGAAACCTTGGCCATCTGTCATGCTTGGACTGGTCACTGCAGCAGCCACAAGGAGGCAAGCTTGCTAGATGAGGTAGCACATGCCTGTAATCTCAGAACTTGGGAGGCTGAGGCAGGAGGATCACAATAAGGTCACAGGCAGGGCCTTATATTGAGATCAGGGCCAGCCTGAACTACATAGCAAGACCCTGTCTCAAAAAACCAAAAAATAAAAAAGAAGGCAAGTTTAATGGAAATACACATGGCCAGCCTTGTTCCAGTGCTGTTTGCCATTTCATTGTCCAAAGAGTGAGGGAAGGTTTCAAAATGTGTACCAGAGTGTCTGGTGTTTTTTTTTTTTTTTTTTTTTTAGACAGGGTGTCGCTATGCAGTCCAGGCTGGCCTTGAGCTCACTTTGTGGTGCGGGCTGGTCTTGAACTTGTAAAGATCCTCCTGCCTTAGCCTTCCGAGTGCTAGGATTATAGGCATGCGCCACCATGCCTGGAACCAAAGTGTCTGAACCAAGCCAAAGAGAACATCTAAAACACCATTTCATTTCTTGGTGTTTCTTTCTCCTTGGCAGAAGTCTAGCAAATATTTTCCAGCTCTGATATTTTCCCTCCACAGTCTGGCTCTAATATGTTCTTGAAGTAAAAATAATCTGGCAGGAGAAGTATTTTCTCAAACTAAAATATTTTCAGAGGAAAAGGGGGAAGATGACTTAATCAGATTTTGCATCAGTTATAAAAAGGTGTGATTTTATTTCTTGTATGCTTTATTGTACATATTGGAGAAAAAATATGAAAATATCTCATTTAAAATGTATTTTTATCTGTTTGACATATTTCCATTTGTAGCATTTCTTTCTTACTATAATTATTTGATAGTCATTAAATATTCTTTCATGCTATCATTATTTTTCTTATTGTTCTGGGGATTAGGCCCAGGACTTTGCATATACAAATGCTGTTCCACTGAACCATACTCTCCCACCAAAATCAAATTTCGATGCATTTTGTTTTATTGTTTTTAGATTGGGTCTCACTATATAGTTCAGGGTGGCCTTGAGCTCACTATGTAGCCCAGGCTGGGCTCAAACTCACATTGATTGTCCTTCCTCAGCCTCCCAAGTGCTTGGATTATAGGCATGTGCCACCACACCCCACTCAAATCTTGATTTAAATTTAAAGAAAAATATTTTTAAAGTTCTACTTTCTTAACATGTCAATATGATATAATTAGAGCTAAAAGCCAGTGTAATACATATTAAAGCATACAGTTTGGAAAAAAACCTTGTACAGCGGTCCCAATTATGCTTTGGTTTAATATAACTCCCAAAATGCTGATCAAAATCTGTCACAGCTATTTATTTCATTGATTATAAGATTCATATTTATCATCTTTAATGACAGGATACCTTTTACAATTAATGACAGGTCACAGTTTGACAGCCTTTTTTTCTTGATGGTATAAACATAATACTATGACAATTTGATAACATTTTAGATTTGATGAAACTGTAATATGAAAAGTAAATAAAAGGAATACTTAAAATCACTTTCTGTACTTGACACAATTATGTCCTAAGAAAATTGTAGTATTATTATTTTTTTTAAGATAGGGTCTCATTATGTAGTTTGGGCTGTCCTGGCCTCACTATGTAGCCCAGGCTGGGTCCAAACTCACTCATGGCAGTCCTCCTGCCTCAGCCCCCTAAGTGCTGGCATTACAGGCGTGTTGCCACCATGTCTAGCCAAAGTATTTTTAAGGGATATTTATTTACTGTTTTGAATTTTTAACTTTATTTTTTTATTAGTAAATATTTGACACGCATATTAATCACATTCACCATAGGGGATTTGAACCTGTACGTGATATATCTTAACTTTTCCTTTTGTCCCCATTTCCCTCCCCTCCCTCTAACCCTTTTTCCCTTCACCATTTATAAACACTGTTTCCATTTTTTCTTCCATTCCTTTTTTTTTCTTTTTTCCTTCCTTTTTACCCCCACTCCTTGTTCCTTTTCTCATTTGTACATATTCCTCCTACTTCTCAATATTTATCCTTCATTATGCTCCTTTTTTAATTTACCCTTTTGGTTTCTCAACAAGAGAAACAATGCAATATTTAAGTTTGTGCATTAAATTTATTTCACTAAAGATTATGGTCTTGAGGTACATCTATTTTCTTAGAAATGGCTTGTCTATCCTTCTTTATGGCACAGTAGTACTCCAAAATACCACATTTTCTTTTCCATTCTTCTTTTGATGGATGTATGGGCTGTTTCCAAGGTTTAGCTACTATAAATGGTGCTGTATCCAGGGATCTGTCTATTTCTTCTGAGTTTTCCATCTTATTACAGTATATGTTCTCAGGGTAAGTATTGATGACCTTCTTAATTTTTGCAGAATCCCTTGTTATTTCACCCTTTTCAGTCCTAATTGGGTGGATTTGAGTCTTTTCTTTCCTCTTTTTGATGAGGTTGGATAAGGCTTTGTAAATTTCACTTACTCTTTCAAAGAACCAATACTTCATTAATTTTTTGTATGGTTTTCTTAGTCTCCTTTGCATTAATTTCTGCTCTGATTTTTATATTTACCTCTCTCATACCCACTTTGGGTTTAACTTGTTCTTCTTGTTCTAGAACCTTTCTAGAATAAGGTTCAATATTAGATTATTTATTTGACCTTGTTGTGTTTTTCTAATATGGGAATTCAGCACTATAAATTTCCCTCATAGAACTGCTTCCATGGGGTCCTGTAAGTTCCAGTATGTTGTACTGGCATTATCATTTAATTGTAGAAACTGTCTAATTTTTTATTTAATTTCATCTGTGACCCACTGGTTATGTGTTTATGAAGTTTTTTGTGGTTTCTTTTGCCATTGATTTCCTCTTTCATTGCACTATGATCTGATAATGTGCATGTGATAATTTCAATTCTTTTATATTTACTTAAGCATGTTCTAAAAGCTACTATGTGGTCTGTTTTGGAGAAGGTTCTGTGTGCAGCTGAGCAGAATGTGTTCTGAAGTTTTTGGATGAAAAACATACGTAAATATCTATCCATTTATTCAAAACTTTGCTTCAGCTCTGATATTTCTTTGTTGTTTTTATGTCTCAATCTTGTGAGGTCCCCCATTGTAATTATATTAATGCTTCTTTGATTTTTCATATGCATTAGTAGGTTTTTTGTTTTTTGAGACAGGGTTTTGCTATGTAGCTCAGGCTGGCCTTAAACTCACAGTGATCCTCCTGCCTCAGCCTCCTGAGAGCTGGGATTACAGGCATGTACCACCACACCAGGCTCCTAGTTTTATATAGATGGGTGTGCTGTTATTTGGTGCATATGTATTTATGATTGTTATCTCTTTCTCTTGGATTGTTCCTTTAACAAGTATGTAGTGATCTTTGTCTTGGCTTGATATCCACTTTGTCTGCAAATTTCTTTCCCTTCCGTTTAATTGTGTGTCCTTCCTGGTGGATTCATTCCATTGGGATTCTTGGAATTGTCTTTCTTACCTTTTTCTAGAATATCCTTCAGTACTTTTTGGAGTGCTGATTTGGTAGTTGTGAATTCTTTCAGATGTTGTTTATCATGGAAGTATCTCATTTCTGCATCATTTTGAAAGATAATTTTTTGAGGTACATTAATCTGGGTTGGAGGCTGTTTTAGAGATTGAAATACTTCACAGGAAACTCTCTCCTTGACTTAAGGGTTTGTGTTGTGGATCTTGCTATGACTCTGATGGGTTTTTTCCTTTGTTTATTTATTTTTTTGGTACCAGGAATTGAATTCATGACCTCAGCCTTGCCAGGCAAGTGCTTATGCCGCTGAGCTATATCCCCGGCCCTGATGGGTTTTGTTTTATAGATAACTTGTTTCTTTTTTTCCTAACAGTTTTTAATATTTTATTTTTGTGTGGAATTTCTATAATCTTGATTATTATATGCCTTGGTGTTTTTGTTTTGTGATCATGGCTCTTTGGAATTCTATATACCTCACTGATTTGTATCTCAAATTCTTTTTCCAGGGTTGGAAAGTTTTCTTTTGTGTAATTTTCTTAGTTTTTATTGATTTCAATTAACCTTATACTAATCTTTTTTGCATTGTCTAGCAGCTGTTGGATTGATTTTTCTTGGTCCCTTGCTATTTTTAAGAGGTTTTTCATTTGATTATCACCAGTTACAACCCTACCTTCTAGATCTGCTATTTTACCTTCACATTGATTGACTGTTGCATACACTTTCAAAAGAATTTTTAATCTCATGGATTCCTATTTGAGCGTGTTTTATGGAATCTTGTTCTTTTGTGTGTTCAGCACTCATGGTTTCCATGTCTTTTCTAAACTCCACTATTTTTTATCTGTACCCTAGATTCACTAATCATTTTGTTCATTATGATCATCATCTCTTTAATTATCTCTGCTTTGTTTTTGTTAAGAGACTTGTTCATCTATTTTGTTACTTCTGTTTGTATCATTTCATAAAATTCAGGTGAGAGGTTTTTCTTTTTCAATTTTGTTTTCTGCATTGAAGCTTGTAAATTATTTATAGTAGGTAGCTTTATTACTAGTATTAAGATTTTTTTAGCAAATGAGTACTTTTCAGAGATGTCTTATAGGCATAGCTGGATTTTTTTAATTTTAAAGAAAATAGTGCAAAAATAAAAAGAACAAAAGCACAACACAAAGCAAGGACAATAAAAATGATACAGGGTTTCAAACCAAATAATAGGTATTCACAGTAGTTGTTATATTACATATTGTTATCTTCAACAAAGTTGCTCAGATTACCAGATGTAAGAATAAAAGATTGATCAAATCATTAAAGAGAATAAGAAAATAATAATTTAAAAGAACATCAGAGGCAATACATAGTGGCACTGGGCAGGATTGTTATACTGCAAATTATTGTCATCATATAAATTGCTCAGATTACCAGATATAAGCATACAAAATTGGTCAAAATAGTAGGAAGAAAAGCCTTTTAATCCTTAAAAAAACTTTAATCCTTGGATTAAGTCTGGGATTTAATCCAATTCCAGAGTTGTCTGTTTCCAACAAACCATCAGACACTACCAGTACAGTTATACCACCCACATGTTACAGATTTGCCTTAGTACTTTTTCTTCTTTCCCTCATCCCAGTTGCTCCTTCCTTTCAGAAGTTTCTCTCCTTTTATTATTATCTATTGTACATGTTCGGTTGTATTTACTCTTTCATGTTCTTACATGAGGGAGACAATGTAATGTTTACATATGTGAATCCGATTTATTTCACTTATGAGTATGGTCTCTAGATGCATCCATTTACCTATAGAAGCCTCGCGGTTATATTTTTTTTATAGTTGAGTAATACTCCATTGTATAGAAATACCACATGTTTTTTTATCCATTCCTCAGTTGATGGGCATTGGGGTTGTTTCCGCTCTGGGTTTTTTTGTCTGTCCCAGGATCCTGCCTCTTCAATTTGTTAGGGATAAAAGGCTGCTGCTCCTGCCTGTTTGATCAAGCACTCAGTTTTTTGGTATGGTGACACCTTTGCTCAGTGAATTGGATGAGAACCAAATCAAATTTTCCCTTAAAGTCAACATCCAACCTAACCACTGAATTTTATATGGTTCATACCCAGTTTGGTTTTTGACCAGAATTATGGAAAGAATTAAGTTTGCGAACCAGCATACTACTGTACTGGGCTATGATATTGTTTATGATCCCCCAGACAATCTAGGTATTGACATATAAGGGAAGATCAATTGATCACAACAACTATGTCACTGTCGTGAAAGTAATACAATCCAGAATAATAATAGCATCAAGCATGGACTAGAAAATGACAAACTGTGATGAACTACCAGACTAATAGGCAAAAAAATATGTAAAACAGTTAAGACAATTACACTGCAGGCAGATATACTTTTCGATATATTGTCCACACCGGATAACAATAACATTTTTCTCTTTTTGATGTCTTTTACTTTATGTATTTGCATATTGAGTTTTTCATCTAAGAGAAATCATGTCTGAAGGGATATATTTATAAAACCTCCTGCAATCCACAAATTCAAGAGTGGAAATATTTGTAAAATCATCATTTTTTCCTAGTCTGTTTTCGCTGTGTGGCAAAATTCCTTTCCGTAGCCCATGTGTAAAGATTAACAGCTTCTCAGTTGTTACTAAGATTTCCTCTCTCACACATGTGCCATGTTTTTCTTCACAAATGAATGATCTGTTTTGCTGTTTTAAAATCACTTTTGTGCATATATAGTTACACCTGGTGAAGGGTAACTGCAGAGCAGTGGGAGACACCGCCTCTTTCCCTTCCTTTCATCCCCTCTCAGCCCATGTAGTGCAAGCCGTGAACTTCTCTGTGTAGTCCAGGCTGGTCTCCAATTCATAGTCCTCCTGTATCCGCCTGCTGAGTGCTGACATGACAGGCACATGCCAACATGTCCAGTTTGACCATGGATAAGACACATTCTTGCCAAGCAACCAGCTCCACAGCAGCAAAATTAAGCAGAACTTAATTAAGTAGAACTCTCAGTTGAAACTGCAAAGGTTAAAATGTGAAAGCCATCATTCATCGAAGTAGATGAGTTAAGCAAAGTTTTAGCACATCTGATGAACTAAACTCAAATGTAGTACCAGTGAGATTATTATATAGCAATTTACTCTTTAAATCAAATCAGCTTATTTTCAGAGAGTAACCAGGTTTCTCTCTGCATAGAGCAGCCAAGTTTCTCAATGTCTTTGGGAAGAAATCAGGAGTAATACTTTTAGTCTGATTCAAAGGAAACATTATGAATGTTTTCAAATATTTGAAGACTTATTATTGTTAGACTTTGTCTTTATAATTAGGACCAGGGAGAGGAAGTCATCTACCAAAGATCATGTGAGCAGCCCATGTGCAGAGGGGCTTCACAGTGAAGGTGCCTGTGCAGAGGCTGGGTGGAGCTAACGGGGCTGCAGAGTCAGAGCTGCAGCGTCACCCTCCCAGATGAGTTCTTTCCAGCCTGTGGCTAGGAAATTCTTGGAGAGAGGGAAAAGGTTAGAACTTTTAAAATTGCCTTTTAGACAGACCCTCCTCAGTTGCCTGAAATATTAGTCAGCTTATTTTAGGTGGTTTTGTTTGTTTTTGTTTTTTGAGGCAGGGTCTCACTATGCAGTTTAGGCTGGCCTTGAATTCACTTCGTAGCCAAGGCTGGACTCAACTCATGGCAATCTTGCCTCAGCCTCAGAGTACTAGGATTACAGGCACGCACTACCATGCCCGGACTTATTTTAGTTCTTACATTGTAGTCAATACTGTTTGGGGTGTGGTTGAAATACTAAAACATCCCTAGAGGTAAACGGTGGAGGGCAGAAGAAAGTAAGGAGAAAGAGGCTGGGCCGTAGATGGTTTTATGAACCTAAGAGGGGCAAAAACAAGCAAAAAACTGCTCCGTGTTGGACCAGCTGTTAAAGAATATATTTTGTAAATGTTACTAATGTAACAGACCTTTATTAAGCAGAGCCATTTAGCTTTCTTTCCAAAAAGAAAATTTTAAAGCAAATTATAATTGCAGGGGGGAAAAGTTTGACTCCTAACGAAAGGTTTTATTTGCTTTTGAAATAATACCCAGGCCCTGCCAAGAGAGTCCTTGATGCCTGTCTGTCAGTGGGCAAAGTAGCTATGCCGAGTATGTTGTACCATTTTAGTTAGATAGATACTTTTTAATTGGTTCTTCTGGAAAGCTTCTCCCTCACGCCTCATCCCCAGGCCTGGGAGACCATCAAGAAAACTCCCTTATCCCTTGTGATGTGGGTATGGCAGGTGGCGTCGTCAGGTGCCTAGCAGCGGGGGCACAAAAGTCAGGTGTAAGAGGATCTTCACTACCAGGTAGGCTTTCCTGGGAGGGGACCCAGCGGGAGTCCAAGGAGCCTGTCGGGCGATTATGTCTTAAACACCATGTGATATACTCGCTCCACTACCTGCTATAATTTTAACAGATTATACAAGTTTTCACGTTAGTAAATTGAATGTTTGCTTAAGATTTTACTCACTTTTTTTTGAGAAACTAATGTTTGGTTATAGAGAGGTTATGAAAAGGGAAATATTTGGTAGCAGAAACTATAAAAAATTTTCTATTATTTTTGTTCTCCAAGTTTTCCATTAGGAACATGTTGTAATATAAAAAAATCCTATAATTCTATATGTTAATATACTATGTAATATACGTTAAACGTATCAGTTAAAACATTAATACAGCCATATCTAGCCACTGTGCACTCAGACTTTCCAAGTAGGGAATGTTTTGTCCTGACAGAGGAATTGGAAATAGCTTTGAATTTCTCCACGTTCGGATTTGGATTGGAGGAGATGTAGACACACAGCCCCACAGTTCTCCAGGTGCTGCGCGCTGGGGAGGACATTGGCAGGGGGCGGGGCACCTCTGCTGTGGTGAAGAGCTGGGCTATTTTCCATGCTTCTTTTAGCTTTATTTATTGTTTCATGGTGCTCTGGGTTGAACACGGGGCCTTGAACGTGCTCGACAAGCACTCTGCCACTGAGCTACATCCCCAGTCCTGTTTTTTTTTTTTGTTGTTGTTGTTGTTATGCCTTTATAAAATATTTTTTTACTAAGCTTACTGATTTCACAAGATGTTAGGTTTCAATGTACTGTCTTCATATATGCATATAATATATTTTGATCATATCCATCCCCATTACCCTTCTTTTCACACCTTCCTCCCCCTTACTGCCTTCTTTTTGCCTTGTAATAGTCTCCCTTCTACTTTTTTTGTTTTGTTTTGCTTTGCTTTGCTTTGATTTGTTCTGTGTTTTTGCGAGAGGGTCTCACTATGTAATTCAGGCTGGCCTTGAACTTACTATGAAGCCCAGGCTGGCCCCGAAGTTGCAGTGACCCTCATGCCTCTGCCTCCCAAGTGCTGGGATTACAGACGAGTGCCACCATGCCCAGCTTCTATTGATTTTATTAAGTTTTATTATTTATTAGTGTGTGTTTACAGTACGTGATTACATTCCTTGTGAGGAGCTGGTACATGTGGGAAACATTTTAATTCTTTTTACATCCCCTTTCTCTTCCTCCTTTCTCCCCTCTCCCTCCATTTCTTTGTCCCTTTCCCCTTTGCAAAAGATTTATCACCCTATTTCCTATGTCTGACTTTTATTTTGCTATTTATTAATATTTGGATTTCTCATATAAGAGAAACCATGCGATATTTAAGCTTGTGTGTCTGATTTATTTCACTTAACGTTATGATCTCAGATGCATCAGAATTTTCTACAAGTGACTCAAATTTCACCTTCCTTATTGCAGAGTAATAAGGAAGGATACCCCTCATTGTGTGTAAATACCACATTTTCTTTATCCATTCATCTGTTGATGGACATATGGGCTGCTTTCAAGATGTAGTTATTGTGAATTATGCTGCTACAAATATGGGTATGCATGTGTCACTATAAATTGAGGTCTTTAACTCGTTGGGAAGATACTTAAAACGTGAATAGCTGGATCGAATGTAATTTCTACTTTTAGTTTTTTGAGGAGTCTCCATACTGATTTCCATAGATTGCACTGGTTTACATTCCCACCAACAATGTAGAAAGGTTCCCCTTTCCCTGCATCCTCTCCATGTGTTATGGTTGATTTCTTGATTATAGCCATCCTCTCTAGAGTATTGTAAACTCCCAGTGTTGTTTGTTTTTCTCTAATGGCCAGATATATTGAACATTTTTCCATGTATTTATTGTACATTTGTACGTCTGAGAAATATCTATTCATTTCAATTGCCCATTTTTTGCTTGGGTCCTTTATTGTGGAGGGCCTTATTTTTTTGTTTTACATATTCTAGATGTTAGTACCCAGTCCAAAGAATAGCTGGCCAAAACCTTTTTCCCACTCGGTAGTGTTATGGTTTGTGTGTGGATGGATCCCCAAAGCCTCATGCAGTCACAGTGAGGCCAACTGAGCATGGACTGAAACCTGCACAAACTGTGGGCTAAATAAACCTTGCCTTCCTTAACTTTGGGCATCGGGTATTTTGTCTCAGCAATGAGAGAAAAGTAACTAACACGTATAGGTAGCTCTTCACTCTGTTGTTTCCTTTGCTCTGCAGAAACTTTTTACTTTGATAGGATCCTGTTTGTGGATTCCTGGTGTTATGTCTTCTGTAATTGGGATTCTTTCCTTATATAGAAGGGAAAAGGAAAAAATGAGAAAATAAGGAAAAAATTGAAACAAAACCTTTGTAAATAAAGAGAGGAAGAGGAGTTAAAGGGAGGGTAGGGGAATGGGAAAAAAAGACTCAAGGTATATCAGGTACAGATATAAATTCCCTCTGATGAATGTGATCGTTATATATACCTAAAATGTACCAATAAACTTAATTTTTAGAAAAGTCCTTAGCTATAGCCATGTCTTCAAGACTTTTACCTGTTTTATCTTCCAGCAGAACAAGTGTTTATGTTTTAACATTTTAGATCTTTTATGCATTTTGATTTTTGTTTAGTACATGGTAAGATACGTGGGTCTAGATCCGATCTTCCAGATGGGGATAGACAGTTTTCCCAGCATCATTTGCAAAGGAGGTTACTTTTCCTCCAATGTGTGTTTTTGGCCCCTTCGTTAAAGATCAGATGGTTGAGTGTGTGTGTGTGTGTGTGTGTGTGTGTGTGTGTGTTTCTGTATCTTCTGTTCTGTTCCATTGCTCTACATGCTGTTTTGGGGCCAGTATCATGCCCAGGATTGCTTTTTTTATTCAACATCTCTTCTAGCTGTGAATTTTAGGGTCATTTTCTATAGCTCTATGAAGCATACTATTGTTATTTTTACTGAGATTGCATTAATTCTATATATCAGTTTTGCAAGGTTGACCATTTTGACAATACTGGTTCTGCTTATCCAGGAAAAAAGGTATCTTTCCATTTTCTAATGTCCTGTTCAATCTCGTTTTCCTGAGTACTGTACTGAGTTTTCATTGTAGATAGAGATCCTTCACTTCCCTGGTTAGGTAAATTCCTAAGTCTTTAATTTTTCTTGATGCTATTATGAATGGTATTGATTTCCTAATTTCTTTCTCAGTAAGTTCATTATTGATGTAGGTGCTATTGATTTTTGTGTGTGGATTTTGTATCCTGCTATATTTCTGAATTGGGTTATTAATTCTAGGAGTCACTTGGTGGAATATTTTGGAGTATGTGGAGGATCATGTTATGCGCAAATAATGATAATTTGACTTCTTTTTCTGTACATATCCCTTTTATGGCTAATGTTTCGATTACTATATTGAACTGGAGTGGCGATCGTGGACGTCCTGCACCTGTTCCTGATTTTAGAGGGAAAGCTTGCAACTTTTCCTAATTTAATTTTAATATGTTACTTTTTTTTTTGCTACTGAGAATTGAACTCAGGATCTTGCCCTTGCCACGCAGGCATTGTGCCACTGAGCTATATGCCCAGCTCACTTTAATATGTTAACAGTTGGTTTGTCATAAATGGTTTTTACTAGGTTGAGGTAAAGTTCTTCTATAATCTATTTTCTTAAGGCTTCAGGGTTTTTTTTTTTTATCATGAATGGATGTTGGATTTTGTCAAAGGTTTTTTCTGCATCTGTTGAGATAACAGGTGATTTTTGTTCTTGCTTCTGTTTGTGCAATATATTACATTTATTGATTTACATATATTAAGCCATCCCTGCACCCTGGGGATAAAACCAACTTGGCATAATGTATGAGCTTTCTGATGCTTTGTTGCATTCTATTTGCCAGTATCTTTTGAGTATTTTTGCGTCTATGTTGATTAACCAGACTTCCCTATAGTTCTCTTTCTTGGTTGGATTGTTGTCTGGTTTTGGAATTAGAATAATAAGCTTTCACGAATGACCTTGGGAGTATTCCTTCCCTTTCAGTTACATTATAAATTCTGAGGAATATTGGCATTAGATCCTTACTGAAGTTCTTGCAGAATTCAGTGGTGAATTCATTGGGTCCTGGACTTTTCTTAGCTGGTTGGCTTTTTTTTTTTTTTTTTAGTATTGCTTCAATTTTACTGCACGTTGTTGGGTTATTCAGGGTTTTTATACTTTCTTAGTTCAACTTTGGCAGTTGGTATATATCTACGAATCTATCCCTTTTCCTGGATTTTCCATTTTATTGGTAGGGATTCTCAAAGTAGTTACTAATAACCCTCTGGTTTTCAGCAGAGTCCATTGTAATTTCAGCTTTTCATTTCTAATTGCAGTGATTTAGGTCTTTTCACTCTTTTTTTGTAAGAGGGGCTAAGGGTTTGTCTATTTTGTTTATTCTTCCAAAGAACCAGCTCTTCAATTCATCGATCTTTATATTTTTTAAAATCTCAATGTCATTAATTTCTTCTCTGTCTCTTATAATTTCCTTCCTTATACTAGCTTTGGGTTTGGATTGTTCTTGATTTTATAGGACCTTGATATGTATCACCATTACATTATTTATTTGGGCTTGCTGCATTTTTGTGATGTAGGCAATTGCGCTATAAAATTCCCTCTTAGGACGTCTTTCACTGTGTCCCATAGTTTCTTGTATGTTTTACTGGAATTACCATTTAATTTTAGGAACTGATTTCCTACTTGTTTTTTTTTTTTCTGTGATCCATTGATTATTCAAGAGTGTATTGCTTAATTTCCGTGTATTTACATAATTTCTTTGGTTTCTTTTGCCATTGATTTCTAGTTTCATTGCACAATGATGTGTGAGAACATGCATGGGATAATTTTGATTCTTTTGCATTTACTTAAACTTGCTTTATAGGCTACATGTAGTCTATTGGAGAAAGTTCCATGTGCTGCTGAGACAAGAATGTACATTCTGTCATTGGGTGGAACACTCTAAAAATCTGTTAAGTCCATTTGTTCAAAGGTTTTGTTCAACTCTGCTATTTCTCAATTTTTTTTTTTTCTTCTTTGGTCCCGGGGACTAAACTCAGGACCTTGTTCTTGGCAGGCAGGCACTTGTGCCGCTGAGCTTTATCCCCAGCCCCAACGCTGGTATTTCTTTGTCAGTATTTTTGTCTAGTTGATGTTTCTATTTCTGATAGTGGGGTTTTGATGTTCTCCCATTATGATTGTTTTTTATCTGATCTTTTGTGTTCAATAGTGTTTATTTTATGAAACGAGTATATTGGTATTCATTGAATATATATGATCAATATATATATAACCAATATGTAGAGACTTCCTTTGCCCCTTCTGATCAGTTTTAACTTGAAGTATACTTTGTTTTAAAGTAGGATAGCTGCTTCTGCTTGTTTTCAGGTTCCCGATACATGGAATATTGTTTTCCATCCTTTGATTTTTAGATCAGATGTGTTTCTCATATACAGCATAACACTGAGTTTTATTTCTTGATCCATTCTGCCAGTATCTGTCTTTTGATTGGTGAATTCAGTCCATTCACATTGAGACTTTTTACTAGGAGGTATTGACTTATTCCTCTCATTGCATTATTTTACTCTACCTCATTCCCTTTCTCTCCCCCTCTGCTTTTTTTCCCCATTTTTATTTAGTTATTGATTTATTTAAAAAAAATAAAAGTACAAAAACATATTAACAAACAGACACCAATTAGCATAAAAATAGTACAATCACAACTAATCTATGGACAAGGTGACATGGTCTCAACAGTGGTTATTGCTTTATCCATTGATATCTTCGAACTGTAAATATATGAACCCATATACAGACATGCAAAACTGGTCAGACCATTAATCCTCTGAACAACAGAAAAACACAAAAACCAAACATCCAAAGACAGAAAACAAAACAGGCAAACAACAACAACAACAACAACAAAACCACCAATAGTTGCTGCTTTGCATACTGATATCTTCGAAGTGTGTGTTCAGGATAATACATACACACATACAATATTTATCAAATAACCCGTCATCAATTATTACTTAGCATTAAGTGATATAATACAATAGTTGAACCATGTTAGCCCTCCTGCATATATGTATATTCATATATACATACATACATTTTTGTCTCTTTCTTTTCTCCTTTCCCTTGTCCCATCTGTTCTTTGTTTTTGAACAGATTTCCTTCATGTCTCTTAGTTTATATTCCCACGCTCGGGTTCTTACACCAGTGATACAATGCGTTGCCTGCACATGTATCGCTGATTTATTTCACTTATGAGTATGGACTCCAGTTTTGACCACTTGCCTACAAACTTCTCAAAACTGTCTTTCTTTATAGCTGAGTAATATTCCATTATATAAAAATGCCACAATTTTTTAATCCAGTCTTCTGTGGATGGGCACTTGGGTTGCTTCCACATTTTAGCTATTACAAATTGTGCTGCTATAAACATGGGTGCACATATATCAGAGTGATATGATGTTTTCAGATCTTCTGGGAAAATACCCAGAAGAGG
>PVLD010021503.1:0-31302 GCA_004027595.1 Dinomys branickii
AAAAAAAAAAAAAAAAAAAAAAAAAAAAAGAAAAGCAGCGGAGATGCGGTGCCCAAAGCCACGCCTCCATGGCTCGCCCAGAAGGGCACTCTGCTAATCCCTTAAGGGCTCCCAAGACAATTACACTGACTGACATACCAAGTTTAACTGTTACAGTGCCCTAATCCTTCTTCCCTGTCAGTCCTGTGTGCACACGGTAGGTGCTCTATCATTTGATACAAAGAGATGAGTGAGCAGAGGTGAGGTGAGGAGCGGTGAGGTGAAGAGAGGGCAGAGGAGGGGGAAGTGAGCGGAGGTAAGGAAAGGTGAGGCGAGCAGAAATCAGGAGAGGTGAGAGGAGGTGAGCAGAGGTGAGCAGAGGTGAGGCGAGGAGAGGTGAGATATGAGGGGAGAAGAAGAGAAGGGAGGTGCAGAAAGGTGAGGAGAGGAGGGTGAGGAGAGGTGCCGCACCATGTTGGAGTCTAGGCTACTCCAGACACTGGCTCTGTCCTAGTCTCACCATAGCATCTTTGATCTTGGGCCCATGTTTGGATCTTTATAATACAAAAATATGAGTTTGCTCTTGGGAGAGGCCCTTGCTTATTTGTGCAAAATCTCTGGATGCTGTGATTAATGGTGGGAAATCAGTATCTTATGTTTCAGAGTGCAGAAATTATTCTGCAGTGGTACTTCCTTTGAATGTAACTGCTTCTCTTGGGTAAATTACATTCTTTAATTTGATCCTTAAATTCCAGAAACAAGCACGAAATCATTGTCATCTATTACATTTCTTATTATTAGGCAATCAAGCATTTTACTGAATTTCTCATATTCAGCTCTTCACTTCTTACATTAACTTCACTAAGCACTATAATGAGTTGGTTAAATTGATGCTCTCATTTACTAATTATTTTAGATATTAGTAGTTTTATGCATTACAGGACACTTTTTCATATTTTGTGTTTTAAATCTTTTATATTTAAATCTTTTATTTTTCATATTCAAATTTTTTCACATTTTCTTCTATTTTGTTCTTGATCTTTTCTATAATTTTCAGACAATATTTTTCACTCTCAAAATAAATAGTTGAATGTTGGAGTGCATCAAATATTTTAATGGGAATATTTTAAAATATATAAATGCAGAATTACCTAAATTACAGTAAAGTGCAAAATAGTATATACAGTAGGAACCAATTTCATTGAAAAATAATTCCCTTACACATATGAAACTTGAACTTAAAAATATGTAAATACATAGTGATTAAAAGTAGTTGTATATGACTAGGTGGATAATGCTTTCTCCTTATGTTTGGCTTATATATTTTTTCTATATTCAATCTGCATTGTTTCTGTCAAAAATTTTAAGGGAGAGGCTTGGGAGTGGGTTTCTGTTTTGCTTAAATGTTTTTCTCATTCATTTTAGGCCAGGCTGTTCAGCTGTTTTCATCTGGGCTCATTTTCATCTCTTTACACCAGCATGAATGTAATTTCTGTTGTACAAAAAAGTCTTACACTGGATTCTGAAATGTGTTCTGTTTAACCTCTCATTACTGAATATTTAAACTGATTTAAGATTACTTACACAGAAGAAAAACAGTTGGCTTAAAATTAATTAAACATAGAAGAAAAAAATCAGGACAACCCTGCAGTTCTGAAAAAGGATTTATGGCATTTTAAGACATAATATGGAATTAAAAATTTTCCCAAGGATGCACCAGAATTTACTAATTCTTGGAAATCCACTGCCTGGAAATACTTAATCTTTTAACAAATGGCATCTTGACCAAGTAGCTATGGAATACACAGGAGGCTGCCACTGGCAAAGTGAGGGGGAAGGAGAGAGTTTGAAGTTTAATCTCCTATAAAATGAGGCTGAATTTCTGACTAAGGCTAGTGAGATCACCTTTAGAACATCAGTTAATGCCCCACCTCAATGAGGCTACAAGAGGCAGCACTACTTATCCCATGGGTTTTTTTGAGGATCTATAGAGACAGCATGAGTAAAGTCCCTGGCATATTGAAAGAAGTATTTTCTATTTTCTTTTCTCTCTACGTATTTGCTGCACTGAACTGTATGACTAAATAAGCCCAGAACTCTGTGGGGAGTGTTTTTAAATACAGCTTAGTCTAAATGAATCCTCCAAACCAAATAACAAACGCACCATAAGATGAAGTAGAAAGACCTTTGACCTCTATTATCCTTGATAGAGTAATTGAAAAGGGAAGTCATTTTTAAAATTCTTCCTGCTCAGAACTAAAGCAACACAGATGGAGAATGCAATAGAAAAATATATTGTGTAAGATATATATATTTTTATGTAAGATATATATAACTTTTATGTATAAGATATATAAGGTTTTGCTTGTGTGATTCATTATGTTTGTGGTTGAAATAGACATCTCCTTGAGCCTGTACAGGGACAGATTGTATATCTGATGGATCATTTAGGGAACTGAATGAAATTTATCCTGCTTCTGCTGCCACCACCGATGTAAGAACTCTGCCTTAAACAGGTGCTGCAGAATTACTCAGGAATGAGTCATGGGGGCCTCTAATGTGCATTTTTTCCTGATGGTCATTTTATGAACAAATTATCACAGAGTTTTCATGCAATGGAATTGCTACATGGCAGATGTTCCTCTGCCACAACTGGGCTTCATTCCATATCCTCAGATATAGTTTAAATAACTACTTCAAATTGTCTAATCTGTGACTACAGGAGCTGAAACATTTCAAGCTGGAGATGAGTCCCAGCAAGTGTTGGTCTTTCGATCCAAGATGATAATATGGAATGCATTACTATTGTTCAATTCTTGTTCATTATTGGCTGTGGAGTAGAAGAATTCCATAGATTAGGGCATGGAAGCATATGGAGTTGAATAAGTAGATAAGATATTTAGAAATGAAAGACAAAGATCAGTGGAATACCAGCTGCCTATTTCATAGCTCATTGCTAATCTGTTTAAAATTAAACATTAAATTTTCATTTAAAATATCTTAAAAATTATAATATTATAAAAGGCAATACTTAAGGATTATTTTAACCAAAACAGGTGAAAGACTTATACATAAAACCTGAAAAGTATTTCTGAAAGACATTAAAGACATATATAAAGAAAGATACTAAAGATACTCTGTGTTCATGCGTTGGAAAAGAGTAATGTTAAAATGTTTACACTGCCCCCAAATTCAAAATAAACCCTATCAAAATCCCAGTGGATTTTCTTTGTGGGAAAAATTCCACATAGAACTACAAAGAGCTAGAGAGACAGGAAGAGCTAGATATATCTAGAATGTCAAAAGTACCAAAATAGCCAAAACAATTTTTTCAAAAAAGAACAAAATTGAAGCACTCACCCTTCCTGATTTGAAAACATTATAAAGATGAAGTCATTGAAGCAGTGTGGTATTAAAATAGCAACAAATATAATTAAAGGACTAGAATAGAGACCCCAGAAATAAATCCTCACATATATGGGTAGGTGTCCCTTGATAAAGCTGACAAGGCCACTCAACAAGGAAAAGACAGTCTTTTAACAAATGGTGTTAAGAAAACTGGTTATCTACGTGCAAAATAATGAATTTGGATACTTCAAGTGCCTGTAATCTGAGCACCAGAAAGGTTGAGGCAGGAGGTTCACCATAAACTCAAAGCCAGGTTGGGCTACATAGTAAGTTCAAGGGCAGCCCGAAGTGGATAGTGATACCCTGCTTCAAAACATTTTTTTAAAAACACAATCTTTAAGAAAACTATTGAACGATGGACATACAATCAGCAAAATCCTGACTGTGGAGAACTCTATGGGGTTCTATGGTTCATAGAACTCTATGGCTTAGGTGCTTCAATGATTTAATTACAAAAACAGGAAATGATAGGAGAGGAAATCTACTAATTACTGAAACATATTGTTATAGTTGATACATTATGTCAACTTGGGGAGTGTAGTGGTTTGGCGGGGTGACTCAGCAGGAAGCCAAGGTGCTTACTTTGTGCACATCCTGAGCCTGTGGAAGAGGAGGACATGAAGATTGTGTGAGAGCTGCATGCGCCCTGAGTGGAGGTAGGCTGTGTACAATGTAAGGGAGCAAAAGAGGCTGTTTGCTGTCATTCCTCCCTTCTGCTCTTGTGGTTTTTGCTGTGTTCTACCTCCATGAACATTTGTCCTCTGCCATGTGCCACTCTGCCTCTGAACCAGCCAAGTATGGACTGAAACCTCCACAAACTGTAAGCTAAATACACATTTCCTTCCTTCACTTTGGGTGTTGGGTATTTTGTCTCAGCAATGAGAGAAGTGTAACCAAGACACATATCATAGGTTAAAAACAGAAGAAACTAAAATTTCTAGCTTAGCACTGCATGTACAGACAGTAAAATGATAAAACTTGCAGAAAAACACTAACTATAAAAACCAGAGTAATGGTTTTATAAAGGGCCATGATTGGAATTGGGCTCATGGAAAGGGCTTGCAGGATGATAAAAGTATATTTCCTCATCTTGGTGGTCACTGCAAGTGTATGAAATGTTAGCTAGGTGTTGTATCTGTTCATCCTTCAAAATCCAAAAAGAAGTTTGATGAACAGAAAGCAGAAGTCACCATCATGGATTCAAAGTCTTCAGGAATCCTCAGGAGCTCTAGGTAAAGAACGAAGTTGGGAGGAGCATGCTGGGGAAACCATAAGGTTCAGGAGCAGACTGCATGGGCAGGGATTCCTTCAGGAAGATATTATTTTCTTTCAAGGGTTTTGCTTTTCCAGACCCCCTGTACCACCATGAAGTTCGGAAAAAGGATCCCACCCCCAAATCAAGAGGAGGACAGACATCTAGGGGAGTAGATTGGGCTGGTATCAAGAAGAGCAGGGGACTTAGGACCACTCAGTGAAATTGAGTGTTTGTGATGACAAATCTCAAATATAATGTACGGATCCCATTAAGACTAAAATTAAAGGCTATTCATTCACAGCTCTATTCCCACACAATGCCGATTTGAAGGATGAGGTATTATAAGAGGAGGAGAAAAGAAAAGAGGAGAAAAAGGGGGAAACAGCAACAGATTTGGGAGGTACCCTGCAAAATCCTTTGTTCCTGGAGATAACTCTGCAGAAAAAAAAAAGATATTTAACAGAGGCCATCTTGAAAACACATCAAATCTATGCACACAACAATTAGGGAATCAAATTAGCCATTCATGCGCTATCATAAAGTGTTTACATGATTTTAAAGAAAGGAACAGCCAAGGGCAGACAGGAGATCAAAAGTTAGCTTAACTATGATGTGTAGTTAAGCAATATATTCAACGCGACAACAGGTGGAAATTAATATCCTTAGTCACAGGTTTCTTTTTAAAACTTAATTAAGTGGCCTTGTCACACTGAGAAGTTGGAAATTATTTCAATGTTCAAAAAGAGGTTAGAGGACAATTTCAGAGAATGAGAAGACTACCTAAGCACCCAGTGACATGTGACCAGCAATACACAAAGTATGCTTTTATTGCCTGCATTTCTTCCTTGTAAAAGCAAAGCAAATTTATTACAAAAGAATCAGAAATGATAAATAGCAAAAGAATTTAAGGAACATCTACAATCCCATCTACCCAGTAATAGACTACTTGTATTAATCCTTTGCTCTCTATCCACCTAGATCCTCTTACAATATGTAAGCATTTTCTAAGAAGTGGAATACATTCACACAGTATTATCATAATTTACTTTACATGTTACCACGGACTTGAACTACCAGTGGTACACACATGACTGACCCATTGGCTGACTTCTACCAATCAATGGGACTGTCCCATGCCACCTAATGAGACAATAAAGCATGAACCACCGGTGGTTCAGAGCCACATGGCATCAAGACATGAATTATGGCCCTGTTGTGAATGCATTAAACCACACACCTGTGAGAAATGTAGGTGTTCTAAATAATGCCTTATTGTTTGGTGTGTAAATAGTTACAAATTTTCTTTATAACAAACAGCTCCCTGGAGGAAAAAAATGAATATATATTCCAAATTTAAACGCAGCAGTTGAAAGGACTACATATTTTAGGAATCATGCATCATTACCCAAGTTCTACCACTGCTCTGTTAATCATTCTTGCATGGATGAATTCACTGAACAAACAAACAAACATGTGCTGCATATGTGTACCTGCTCTGCGCCTGACATCCCACTGGTTGTTGGGGTTGCAGTAAACACACAAATGTTGTCCACATCCTCACAGGCAAAAAGCAGGGATACAGACAGTTGCAAATGCTTTGGAAGGAGTTATGATATGGATGGCACAGAGTTTACGAAATTACACTAGAAAAACCAGGGAACAGGGCTAAACACTTCAAAGCCATTTGAGGTGGTGGCTCCATTATGCCATCAACCAAACTGCTTTTGGAAAATCACTTTCCTACAAATCACCTGGGCTCTTAGCTCATTCTTCTACTTTAATATATAAGTTAACATCTCAATCTTCCCCAAACTGAAAACCCAAAACAAACAACAAAGTCTCTGCAGCAACAGCATAAACGTACAGCATGTGTGGAGGTCATGCATCTTACTGACTTTCTGAATTAAAAGGCAGTAACAGGTGGAACTGAGCAAGTATGGCCCCCGCCTACCTTTCTGTGAAGTCTCATGGAACAAACTAGTATTTTTCAATTACTCCCATATACAATTATCTGAATTTTCTATTCATAGAAAGCCTATGATGGGCCATAAACTGTGCATATTTCTCCTAAACTTCATAATCCCAAATGGTGGCTATTTCTATTCCTACTTTACAGCTTAAGAAACTGAGGCTTAAAGAGATTTAAATCACATATCCAAGGATACTAAGTCTGACTAGTCTGTGCAGTTTCTATTCATTCTTCTCCTTCATCCATTCCTACAGGAGGGCAGCTATGGCCACAGTGGATCTCCTGTTTTCAAGGCACTGCCTTGAAAATGGACTCATCTGCCATGGTCTGAGAGGAGCAAGATCCTGAAGTCTGCCCTGAGACGAGGGATGATGCGGGAGTGGGCCATGGGGCAGGCACTGCCCCACTGCCTCAGAGTGAAGCTGCAACCAGAAGGTCCTACACCGGGGAGTACAGGGCTCCACCCTGGCAAGAGAGACAGTGTGCTGCCTCCATATCTTCAAATATTGAGCTCTTCCCTCATTCTTCTCACCCAAAAGGAAGAAAGAAAGCCACTATCACTTCCCTCCTCTTAGAGCCATATCCCTGGACCCTTTCTAGCACTCTTCCCAAGGTCCCTGTAAAAGCAGCCAAAGGATGCAGCTCAGGTTCAAGCATCCATACTGATTCTAATGGGTTGGTGAGGTGAGAGGTTCGGGTTAGGGTCTGAACTCTCAGTCAAAACCTGGGTTCAACACTCTTGAGCTGTCAGCCACCCACTTCAAGCCTCAGCTTTAAATTGAGCCTTAACAGCATCTCTTCCACTGACCACTGTCTGGTTAATGACAGGTGAGAGTACTGGTATGAAGGAATCATCCAGGTGGCAGAGAATTTTGCCTGAGATGGGTTTCATTTAATGGTGGTTTAAAGGAGTGAATGGAAAGTGATGAAGTCACAGAAAGAAAAAGAAAGATACTGAAAGGCAAACTAATTACACACAGATTTTGTTTCAGAATATCAGTGTTTCTATTTTATTACCACAAACCAGTTCACCAGTCTTACAACAGTAGATGACAGTCAGTTTTCCAACATAAAAAATTTCTGTCCATTTCTTCCAATTAAAATTGGAATTTTACTTCCATTTATAAGTGTTTTAACAAGCACCAAATCTGTTCAGGCACAGTTATGTAGATGGTTGCATTATAATTTCAAACAATAGGGAAAATATTATTGAAGCCCAAAGAATCTTTTATTTTTAATATAATTACAGTTAAGTTGGGTGTAATAAATTACTTACACTCCCATGGATGTTCTGGGGCAAAATCCTGAGCTATATATATCAAAGCATGAAGTGCAGAATAAGAAATCTTCATCTGCAACAGGACTCCCTGTGACATTCTTCCATAACACAAGCCTGTAATAGGCAGTCAGCAAGAGAGCTTGAGGAGAATCCTAACATGCTTATCAAATGTCATTTTGCATGATCTCCTCACAAATTCTAGAAAAACTGCTATACAAATGTATCTTGTATTTGGTATACACGTTCATGCTATACAGATATATCTTGTACTCTATAAAGGTATCACGGCAAGCATTTGGCTCACTTAGGTGTTGTTAAGCATGTTATCACCTTATCACCTGCTCAAGGATAACCAGAAGGAGAGTGAATTAGCCTTTTGGTATTCTCAGAAATTTAGATTGAAGGTTAAACTTCAAACTCTAGCATTCATTTATGGTAGCTACTGAAATCACCACAAACTACAGACATCCTTTATAAAGAGTACTTGTAAATTTATATCACCTCAGTGTCCATTTTATAAGTTCAGCTTTCTCCTACAAGAAGCAGAGCTCTGGCATCCTTGACGCCCACTACGGCAGAGCTCCAACTGGTGGCCAGTGTTAAAAGCTTAGAGGTATCTCTGCCACCTAGAGGGTGGGCCCTTGCTTTTTCTTGCTGCTTTCTTTAAAGGGATCTTTCAGATATTTGCTGGTGAAGAACAAAGAGTCACATTCCTTAAAACTAGTGCCTTTCTCTGTGTCTCTACCTGTGGTCCCTGACATCCACGCGCATCTTCCAGGTGTGCTGTGCACCGCAGGGTCTGTAAATACTGAAGAAACTCTGAAACTTTCACACTGGGCTTGGGTCAGACAGCCATGCTGCCCTATCACCCCAAGGATGAGGCTGCAGGAGACTTTTATGTCTGGCCTGTGGTGGCTTCTGGGCACGAACATTAGCTGCCAGTTGAGTCATTAACAGAACTCAATGAGTTTCGTTCAGAACACCTGATTATAAGATATGTGTTGGACCTAGAAAGAGGAATTACCTATTTAGAAATGATTCCATTAGAGTTCTCAACTGTCACTTTTTTTCTTATTTATTTATTTTTTATTAGTACAACTTCGCAGTACATAATAGTTATATTTATCGTGGGGAGTTCCCTCATGTGCACTGTGCCACTTTAAAACAAAAATTAAGGTTAAAAACAAGAGATTAGGGCTAAAGTGATCAGACGTGAAATTATGCTGCCCATCCTGGCTTCACGTAAAGAAGCTGCCATATTACTGGAAGATTGTTTTTAAATCAATAATTTAACTTTATACTTCTCAATCAGTTCTCAAATAGCCAAGAAGTCTTAAATTGTGGTACAGGCTCACCCTAGAAACTCAAAAACAATTGTCAGACAAAAAGCGCTAGAAGTGCAAAGGGCCGATTTTTATGCTATCTAATGAAAATAGCAATGCAAATTTTAAAAATTATTTTTGAAACAGCATGGGTACAATTGTGTTGGGAACTCATTGTGGGACAGTAAGAACAAATGAAATGTGTCTTTTGGTATAGTGACTCTTTCTTTGCAAAATACTAAGCAAAATACCCTACTCTGAAAACTACTGCTTCACAGGGAACCCTGGCCGCATAGCCTGGTTACCTATGATACAGAAGCCCCCAGGGAGTTCTGACTCCAGAGAGGCTTCATTAAGGCCAATACAATCCGAAGGTTTTCGATACAAGGAGGAGCTATTCCTGGAGGAGTGCTCCCTCTAAAATGTCAACAGCTAACTAGTTAGTAAGGGCGCCTGACTAACAAAATGAAGGACACTACAAGGGGAATATGTCTGGGGAGACAAAGGTAAGGGCCCTTGAAGGGGTCGGCAGAAATCCAACCGCGCATGCGTGAGTGAATTCTGTGGGATGAATTTTGAATTACACGTTCAAAGCAATACGAGCTGACCCTTCCCTCAAAAGAGCTCATAATCATTATTTTAGAGAAATAGAAGTAACTAGGTGTGGTGGTGCACGCCTATGATCCGAGGACTCTCTGGGCTGAAGCAGGAGGATTTCAGTGAGTGTGAGGCCAACCTGGGCTACATAGTGAACTCAAGGCCAGCCTGACAGAGACCCTGTCTCAAAACACATAAGTAAATAAGTAAATAGCCAACTGCCACCACCGTGATGAAGTCACTTTTAGAAAGTCTGCTACATCATGCTTTTGTTAAATAACTGAAGTTCCCGTTTTCCAAACCAGAGAACATGGCGCATGCCTCTGAGAGGGGCAAGGGGGCTCTTGAACGCGTTTACACAGTAGGGGGGCAGACAGGAGGACCAGGTGAGGCAGTCCTTGTCCTGAAGTAGACCCAAGATTCCCTTCCAGGGCAAGTACCTGCCCAGCTGGTCCTCAGCCCGCCAAGCACTGCGCGTCAAGATGCATTTACCTAAAGCCCCAGCAGGCGCCAGGTGGGACCCTCTGCGCTGCATAAAAGTTAAATGCTTTGATTCTACAAACCCTAAAAGGACCAGACAAGTACGCAAAGATCGGCGAGCATCAGAATTTCCCACCTACCCGGCCACTTCGCGTCCTCCGAGACCCCAGGTCAAAGAGCACCGGGAAAACTGAAACCCACGAGGGGGTGGTGGTTCCGGTGCACTGGGCTGCGGCGCGGACGCTCGCGTCTCTGTGCTCCTGGCTCCCGCGCCCGCTACTGAGGCGCGCACGGCGCAGACAGAGGCAGCGCCGCCCGGGCACGCGCAGGTGCCGGGACACGAGCCGCGTGCAGACCCGGAGCCGCCGCCCGCGCCTCTATTAATACTCCTAGTGCGGCTGACCCGGGGCCAGAATCCCTCCGCCCTGGCAGGAAGCACTGGGGAACAGTGCGCGGGGGTGTGGAGCGTTCGTCTGGGGAGGGGCAGGCGGGGCGACCTCCATCAGCCCTGCCAGCGCACAGCCCGGGCCAGGCCAGGGGCCTGCCTGGAATCCTGCTCCTTGCTGTAACTTCGGTGCAGGGTCTGATCCCGCGGCCCAGGCACCCAAGCCAAACGCGACGAGGCATGCCGCAAGCCACCAGCCCCGTGAACCTATTTTGGGGCCGCCGCTGTGAACAGAATCTGCTCCCCCATTCATCCAGTTCTGCGCTGACATTTAAGCGTTGTACAAGTGAATTCCTTTTCCTGATCCGATTTCAGCCATTTGCCTCTGCAAAATTCTAAGTTTAGAGAAGGGAAGGGGTGAGCATGCAGTGACCGCATGGTAATGCAAAGGGAGGTAAGAAAATAGGGTCAGCGTTTATGTGGCCTTTAGATTAAAGTTTTCTAAACGCTGTTTTTGCTCCTCACAGCTCCTAGAAGTTTAGTTTCAGTCAGGTTCTTTCTGTAAATTTAAATTTGATCAGTAAGAACTCTTCAGTCATTCCTCCATCTGCTGTATGTTTCGAGGAGTTTGAACTGAGGCTGCTGATATGACAAGAATGATCATTTCAAAGCACATTTACGACAGCTACACTATGGAGCCGCATTTGTAATCCAGGGCCTTGAACGGGCCAAAAGAAAGAATATCATGCTCTTCTTTTGCACAGATATAGCTTCTTTGTTCAATGGTGGGTTACTGCCTCCCTCAAGCATAATTACAATCCACCACAGTGAAGATGGGGCACATCTTTTCTCCCACAGAAAAACTATTTCTAATATACTTGCTACTGGAACTACTAAAAATATTAAAATTAAATTGTAGGAAGATTCTACAAGTTTCTTCTCACTTGTAATGAGTTTTACTAGGTGAAGGAGTGGAGTCTAGTGATGAGAACATCATTATGACTATTAGAAATTAAACTTTGGTTACTCTGTTAACAATGCTTGGAAAAGAAGACACTCTGGAAAACTTTCACTTTTTTTCAAAAGCATTATGGTAAATAACCCTGCATTCCAGCTCAGCATAGTGACCAGTGTCAGCGGCTGTTAAATTACTTACCTTTCTATGTAAGACACATCAGGGCCTGCCCAGACCACATTAGGTTGCAGAAATACCAATTTAAAAACCCAGACAAAGACCAATCTTTCCTCCAACTCTCCCCCTCATCTCTAAGCAGGGATTGTACCATTGAAGTTTGCTTTTCAGTACCAATGATCAAACCTAGGTCTTCTCACCAAACTCATCCCAGTGTTTTGTTTTCTATTGTTTTATTTCATTAAACAGAGTCTAATTTAATTGTGTCTAAGTCCTTAAGTTAACTATGATGTGCTCTGACTTGTGACCCTCGTGTCTCAGCCTCCCAGAGTGCTGGGATTATAGGCATGTACCACCATACACAACTTTGAAATTTCTTAAATTGACAGCCAGAACCTGCCTTTGTAAAGTCACCCCTTGCCAGTTTATTTCAACTATCATTTTTATTTCCAGAACAAAAATATATTTTCTTGCATTTTTTTCTCCAACTCCTGCATACTTCCCCCGTGCCAGGCACTACATATCTCAAGAAAAATTATGCCCTCAGAATACTTTAATGTAGTTGACAGAGACAGGCTTAGAACCAATTAACTGTGCTTCTGTGTTTTATGCTCTGTGAAAGACATGAGGTATTGGGAACCATAGCTAAAAGAATGCCTCATTCTACCTTGGAAATTAAAAAATTCTTCCAACTAGAAGTGGTCATTTTGAAACACTTAAAAGTCTTCACTAATCATAATTGCTACCTCCCTAGTACTTCCATGTATTCCCTCTTATAAACCTTATTAAAATAGTAGTTACTGTTGTTGCCTTTTTACAAATGAGTAAACTGAAACTCAGATTGAAGAATTTGTCCAAGAACACAGAAGTGAAGAGCTTGTGAACTCTGATTAGAATGGCAGTCTCTGAGTTTATAAAGCCTATTCCTCATCTCTACACTGGACTGCACTGATCAGCAGAGATTTTCCCCAATTTTTGTGGTGAAAGATTCTCACCAAACCTTTCAAAATATGTCTCTTTGAAACATCCAAAGAGGCCACTTAGTGTTGTAGGAGCCTGAGCTACACTCAGACAGACTCAGTCTCTTCACTGAGGAGCTTCTACTTGTAGCAAGACAGGACACAGAAATGACCCTCAGGAAAGATTCAAACCAGACTCTTGTGAGACCGTTCATTAATTTATAACTTTATTCAATATTTTTGAACACTTACTATACTATACACACTTTTTTCTGGAAGCTGATTTTACCCCAATAACAGATTTCCCTACTATTGCTTCAAAGGATCAGGAATTCACATACAGAAAAAGACAGAAGGATTGGTTGTTCCATGCACAGTTGACAATTGGACCAATTTACTTGAAGTTGAGAAATATGCCTTCTGTTGCACAGGTAGGAAAAAACAAAAAATAAAATGCTGTAAGCTTGTGTCCCATTGAAAATGTTTCAACCATTCTCATCTCCCAAGAATCTCCACAGATTGTGTGGGGCTGAGGGTTATACTGGCATGCTTAACTTCGGGACATCAGAAGGTAATGATTAAGAATCCAGTCTTTGGTGTCAAACACTTATGTCACATACTGACCTGTGCAGTCAGTGTGAACACAGTACTCACTCTATCTACTGCTACCAATAGATGAGCAACATAGGAGTTCTAAGGTTCCCTATCTTAAAGTAGGATTGATAACACAACCTCATGGGATTTTTGTGTGATAAACTATGTATTGATAAGTGATTTTATTGGCTAGTAATTTAGCATAGATCTACATTCATAGTGATTTAAAGAATTTAAGTTTTTTCCTCATTTAATAAGAATTTTGAAGATAGATGGTCCAGGACTGATGTTGCAGGTTAGACATTTTTATTGGGAACTTAAAAGCCTGCTTCTTTTTTTTCACAAGCATGTTTAATGCAGCCCTCATGTCTCAAAACCTTCTCATGATCACAAAATTGTTGGCAGAACTACAGACAGATTTATGTCCATTTTCCAAACAAAAAGGGAAAGAGAGAAAGGAGAGGATGAGTAGCATTGGTAGCTAAGTGAGTCCCCTTTAAGTAACTTTCCTGGAAGCGTTATCCAACAACAGCCATTTAAAATTCAACAGATTCTCCTTATATAAGAGAGGCTAGGAAATGCGTGTGAATATACATGTGACAACACAAGCAGACCACAAGAAAGAAGAAAAGAATGGTAAGCATGAGCGTATTCTCCCATAGTCAGAGACACGTGTGACACAGAGCCTAGCACAGAGTCTATCCATGTTACAGGATCAAAAATATCCCCAACAAAGAGCTGATAATAAGATTATATGTGTATCGTGTTAAGGGCAGGTTGTGCAGGGGGCATGTAAGGAAAGTTAGCCAGGTAGGTATTTTTCATGAAACAAAATTCATTTATTTCAAACTAAGTCCAAACTACAATGAAACATTATTCATATTACAAATGGTATATTTTTTTTTTCAGAAACAGGATTTTATTTATCACTATTAAAAATCTGGGTTTTAAACAGACTCCTGGACTGGTGGTTCATATCCGTCAGCTCGTTCAACTTTAGCTCCAGTCTCATCCCCAGTAGCTTTTCCAGAGCTACTACCTTCACCGTGAAGCTCCATGAGTTTCCCCAATTCAAACTTGGGCTTCTTCAGCATGAAATAGAGGCTCAGAGCGGTCAAGTCTTTTTTTTTTTTTTTTTTTTTGCGGTACTGGGGATTGAACTCAGGACCCTGCGCTTGCTAGGCAAGCGCTTATTCCACTGAGCTATATCCCCAGCCCCATACAAATGGTATATTTTGATGCTGAAAATAGAGAAGATATATAACTTGCATACTTCACAAAAGAACCTCAGGCCAGGAGAAAGACTATAGCAACTTATAGAACTAGGGAAGTGGGAAATATTGAAAAAGGAATCTTTTATTATTTACAAGCAACCTAAATCACATATGGCTT
Organism: Dinomys branickii; assembly: GCA_004027595.1. Classification (NCBI taxonomy): domain Eukaryota; kingdom Metazoa; phylum Chordata; class Mammalia; order Rodentia; family Dinomyidae; genus Dinomys; species Dinomys branickii. Next base: position 14,752 of record PVLD010021503.1, read on the forward strand.
TTGTAAGAATTTTTACATACAATTTATCAGAAGGATGTTAAGGGTCACACAGATTTAACTGGAGGTTGAAAGGTCAAACTTGGAAGTCATACAAGGACTGAGTTAGCTCTCAAAGTTTGAAAAGATGGCACATAAGTACCTTTTTGGAAATCTGGCCAAGGATGCTTCCCCACCTTACAGAAGCTGACATAATGCCATAGGCAAACCCTACCTCAAGTACCCAGAGAGGATCCAGCGTTTGCATAATGTGACCAGGTCAGTGCAGTATGTGCCTGATCAGTTGTGCCTGGAACCAAAGGTGGAGATAAGCTTCCACCTAGCTTTCCCAGATGGACAAGCGCACCCATCATTGATATGCTAAAGAGGGAACTCACATATAAACATAAGGAAAGTTAGATATGCGGCAAGCCTCCCTGCTATCAAAAAGATAGATTATTATTCTCTGTGTTCTAATGATCCAAGCTATTTTGAGCACTTATCATGTGGTATCTACCTAAGAAACAATACTTACTACTTTTAGTCTCTTAATATAAAGTTAGGCATTATTCTCAAAACACATAGCATTATAGTTGATACATTGTGTCAACTTGGGGAGTCTAGAGGTTTGTCTAAGTGACTCAGCAGTTCTGTATCTTGGGGTAAAAAGGACATGCCCTTACCCTTCTGGGATGTTGTTTATTGTGTTAATTTGAGAGGTTTAGAAGGTTAACTATGTGACTCAGAAAGGAGATAGGGTGCTTACTTTGTACACATCCTGAGCCTATAGAAGAGGAGGGCATGGAGATTGTGTGAGAGCTACACGCCCCCTGGGTGGGGGTAGGTAGTTTTTTGCAAGGTAAGGGAAGGAAACAGGCTGCTTGTCACCTTTCCTCCCTTTTTTGCTTTTGTTGTTTTGCTGTGCTCTGCTGCCATGAACATTTGCCCTCTGCCATATGCCACTCTGCCTCAGAACCAGTCAAGTATGGACTGAAACCTCTACAACCTGTAAGCTAAAGAAACCTTTCCTTCCTTCATTTTGGGCTTTGGGTATTTTGTCTCAGCAACGAGAGAAAAGTAACCAAGGCATATAGTTATGGAGCAGTAGAGCTGTAATTGAACTCAGGCCCATGAATTTCAAGAGTTCTTCCTTATGCAGTAGGTGACTGAACTTACTGAACTTACTGTTTTATCTGAACTGACATCACACACACACACACACACACACACACACACACACTTTGCCTCACAGATTAAGAGATTTGTAGAATGACACTGAGATATTAAAAGCCACTTAACATTGACCATGGCTCTTAGAGCTAGCAGAAAATGGACACAATTGATACTTATTTGTCTGCTGATCAAGCATTCATTAAAAACATTTTATTCAGCTTTGTTGATGTGACAGGCACTGAACCAAACATATCATCAGAATAAGAAATCATTGCTCTACATTTGGCCCCTAAGAAAATACTATTTATCAGGGGAGAGAGAGGTGCAAACAGTTAAATCACAACCTGCTGTATTAGAGGCTGTAGGAGAAGGATGTACAGTTAGTTAAAAAAAAAAAAAAGTAGTACTGAGCAGACTGAATAGTACTCATTGTGAGAAAAGACTTAGTTTGTTCTTAGTAACAAATAAGCCCCAAACCAAGATTTATTACCTAAATGTTGTAATTCATATTCACTGTATTTCATATCCCATTGAGGATCTAGGATGCTAGGGAAGACTCCCTCTGGATCACCAAGAGATTCAGTTAAGAGAGATGAGTAACACAGCAGGCCATGCCCTTACACACACCATCCAGGAGCAACACTTGTTATTTGTGTTGCATGGCCAAAACTAACACAACTAGGCAGAAAAATAAAACCTACCCCCATGGAGGAAAGGTAAATATTTGTAAATAAGCATATAGTCTAGCAATAAAGCCATTTGTGACAGGACAGCAATAAAGGCTTCCCCAGAGAGGAGAGCTATGAAGAGATCAGGTGGAAGGTGGGCTCTGGATTCTACTTGGAATTGAAACCTGTCACTGGCCTTTATGAGCAACCATGGGAAAGTTACCAAAATTGGGCTATCAATTTACCAAAATTCCTTAATAGTGAGTGGAAAAAATAATAGTAACCTTATGGGGGGACTAGAGAGGGTAAATGGAAAATATATTTCACACTGTGTATAGAACATAAATGTTAACAATTATTAGAATAAAGATGTAATATTTAGGCCGAGTTTTGAAAAAATGAATGGAAGTTTGTCATGTTGATGGAGTTAAGCAGTTTTCTAGACAGAGACATGGACAAAGTGTTGGTATATTTCCCCAAATCAACAACTGTTCACTGTTTCTAAGTGAGTTTTGGTGGTTAGGGAGGAATTTCTATTTGAATGGTTTGAGCTCTACCTGAAGAATTGGCGGAGCACACCTCTGGGGTGTTTCTGGGTAGGCAGTGAGGGCACAGCCTCGAGCCTATGTCTGGTCCTTCTTCCTTTCCCCTTAGACTGCTCCCATGCTCTGTTTCTTGGCTGCCTTGAACTAGTGGTTTTGCTCTACTGCTCTCTTCTGTCCTGATGTTTCTGTCTTGAAGCCTGTTAACCATGGACTGAACCAATGAGCAAACTAAACCTCTCCTTCTTTAAACTGTGGGTGTTGAGCATGGCATCTCAGTGATGAGAAATTAGCTAAAACAGAGGTCAAATGGGGGGATGTGAGTATGTAGAGATGGAGTGGAGAAGAGAGCAAGGCATCGTGCTCTCCTGAAGGACTTGTGGGCTGTGTTTGACACCTTAGCCTTCCCTGGTAGGTAACAAAGCCCTACTGAAGAAGCTGGTAAGATTATGATGGAAAATGACCAAAATAGGAGATGGTGCTATACAATCTGGAGTCTAGCTATGATAAGAATTTAGGTGAAAAATGGCAAGTACTGCCAACTAGGCAGGGAGAATGAAAACTGAGAGAAAGAGAGAGAGAGAATGGGTAATGTGCAGGAGGCATGTGTGAACAATCTTCCCCACTTTCCACTGCTGAAGTTCCCAAGTCCAGAATAGCACTAGGCACTGAACAAAGAGCTGGTAAACAAAGACAGCCATAGGGTACATGTGGTAAGTGAATTCAGAAATGCTAAAAGAACAACTAATAGGAAACTCTCCTCTCTGTTTTCAAGCTTTTAAATCATTGGGGTCACTGATGGGTTTTTTGCCTTAATAAAAATTCTGCTAAGTATCATGGTGGTGAGCCCATATGGCACACCTCACTGGAGGCCATGTGGCAGGCTCGGCCTTCCTCCACCCCAGTCATATTAAAACTTCCTACTTCCTTTTTTTATAACATCCTGTTTCCCTCTTCCTACCCCCTATCCAATCTCTGCCCACAAAGTTGCACAGACCATCCTCTAAATCCCACCCCCAACCTGGCCCTATATAGCTTTTGTTCCTCTGGCCAGGCCCTCAGAAGCTCCATGTCCCTCCTTTTGCTGTTGTCTTCTCTGTGCCTACAATAAAGGTATTTTTTACTTTGCTTTATTTTTATCTGTGCCAAAAAACGTAACAGTCATCCAAGACTCTTCTTGAATATACAATTCCTAGCAATCCCCCACCTGATGTCCTCTGTCTTGAGAGCAATCTTGAAATCTCTGTTTTTTAAAAGAGCTACTGATTAGTGGTGAAAAACCAATGGTTAGTTTGGTAAATACTGTCAAAGTGATTGAAGTTAAAAAGGACAAAGGTGCTGGTAATGTCAGTGAAGTACACCACACAATCATTCCTCAGTGCTGTCTGCAGATGTTCCTGTGGATTCACATTCATATTAGAGTACTTGAAGTACAGTTAATATTGCCATTTAAAGAAAATAATTACCCATGTTAATCATAATGCACAAATCTTTCTGGAAATCTTCACTATTAAAACTGTGCCTCAGGGTTGGTCAGAAAGCTAGTAGCAAAACCTTGAGGCCATTACTTCTTTGAGTGTGGTCTGCAAACCAGCACTGGTCTGGAAAGTGTTCCTAACTCACACATGAAAGATAAGGACACAACTTGAGGGGAATCATTTACATACCCTCAGAAGAATGACTGTGGTACAGCTGGCATCTTGACCTGAGGACTGTTGTTTGGCCATCCTGTTCATTGTAGATACACAGAAGCACCCCTGCCATCTACCCATTAGGTGCCAATAGCATGCTCCTCCCCCCCGTTTTGACACCCAAATTCCTCCCAGCTGACAACTAAAAATGTCCCCAGACATTACTAAATGTTAACACCAAAGAAAATGCTCTCAACTGAGACCCACTGCTTTATAACAGTTTAACAAAGCAATTTTATGTCTATTGAATTAATAACACAAAAATAAAATTGCGGCTTGTTTTTCATGTGTACTTTTTTTCTACAACTTTTTTGTTATAATACTTACTATTAATTTGTGTTAGACTAAAATAAACAATCCCTTCCCCCATATAGTGCCACACAAAATGGTTCAGAAGATCACTGTTAAAGTAAAAACAATCTTTAAAGAAAGGCTCCAACTTTGAGCTATGTCTTCCATCCTTCAGCCACCATAGTGTAACATTACAAGATGACTTTTTAAAAGCTATCTAGCCTTTATTTTTTATGTTTTTGTTTATGTACCCTGCAATAGAAAAGTCTCCAAAACTCTCATCATTGCTCTAAAGAAAGAAGCCAGCACTATGTTATCTTTCATTTATGAGAGAATGTGTTTCCCAAGACAGATGGAAATTTGTCAAGTAAAAGGTATGACAACCCAGAGTCAGGCCCCATAAACTTTTTATAACACAAAGGCCTAGATCAGAAATCACAAACTGGCCAGGCACAGGTTGAATTTGGTTTACAGACAGGTTTTACTTGGCTCCAACGTTGATTTTTAAAGAACAGTTGCTGCACTGTTTTTCCTAAAACTCCCAATTCCCAGTTTCTTTTGAAAAATTGGAACATTGTGATGACGCTAGGCCCATATTCTCTCATGGTGTCAATCAATGCAGCTGAAAAATAGCCACTGAGCTCTGCTGTCTTCTGCTGTCCTCCGACAAAGCCCACAGTGGTCTGCGTAGGCATGTGCGCCAGCAGCCCCTGGGATAAGCCTATAGAGCAAGAAATCTGGATGGCTGGAGAAGCACAGAGGACAGAGGATTTGGCCACTGAAGGTAGAAGACGGTGGGACCAGGAATGCTCTAGGCCTGAGGAAGGCAGGTCAGAGGCTAAAATGTTTGAAGTAACTAGACAGTTTGAATTCTTGGACTCAGGTAGGTGAACTTCAGCCATGGCTGGGTACAGATTGCCTAGACCTGATCTTCCTGATTATACTATTGGATGTCAAGCCATAGGACCTATCACCTGGGCATTGATGATCCTCTCAAGCTGGAATGTGGGATCATATTTCCAATTATTTGGCCTTACAATTCTTGCAGAGCCTCCTAAATTCCACTGCTAGAAAAGAACTAACCAACTTGGCAGTGAGCACTCAAAGCAAACTTAATGGGCCTTAAGAAAATAAGTGGCTGTGACACTGGCTGTGCTCTGTGTGCCAGGGAGAAATTGGCCTCTGTGAGCACAACAGTCAGTATCCACTGTGCATAGGCTCTGAAGCCCCAAAGACACTTCATAGAGGGAATGTAGCCAGCTATGTAAAAAGACAGAGTGCTATTTCACAGGCTGTCCCAAATCCTGGAGCAGCCAAAGCATGAGTAGCATAATCTCTTCTTGGGGGAATTGGAGCTTCCTGAAAGCTAGGGTATCTAAGCTGATATCAGTTTAGGTAGAGTTTACTGGGTAAAGAAAATGTTTCAAAAGGAATCAGCCTATGCAAATGGAGAAGGTTGGAAGCTCACTGAAACAAGTAGCAATTTAGTATTTCAAGAACAAGCCAGGCATGGTGGTGCACGCCTATAATCCCAGCACTCTGGGAGGCTGAGGCAGGAGGATCATTGTGAGTTCAAGACCAGCCTGGGCTACAAAGTGAGCACAAGGCCAGCCTGAACTGCATAGTGAGACCTTGTCTCAAAAAAGATAAAAATATAAATAAATAAATAAATAAATAAAGACTAAGTGAGTACAGTGGCAGGGACCTGAGAGGGGTTTTGTGATCAAGTTGTGCTTTCACATCAGGGTGGCTAGACTTGAGCTTGTCAGTAGAATGTAGGCTCAAAATGATGATATTGTCAACTTTTCTTCTTTGGAGGTGAAATCTAGTGGTGAATTAGAGACAGAGAAGGTCTGAAGAACTGAAGCCAGACAGATTTGCATTGAGCCTGCTGCCAAAACTGAACTAAGGTCAAACCTGAACTAATGTCCTAAGACATTAGGGAGACATTTTCAACAGGGAAGGAGAAGGAACAGGAGAGAGAAACTGATGATGAATCAGTTTTCTCACTTGGGGAGACTGAGTAGATAAATTACAAGAGCAAATAATGCTTTTAGTTTTGGAATTAAATATTTTTTTCCTTCTAAGAAAAGAAATTCAAAAAGAAAAAGAAAAAAGTATGTTTGAAGGGCTATGTAGATGATCAGCTGTTCGGGACAAGTTTGAAAGAACTGTGGGAACTTCAAGTAGATTTGTCCAAAATAAGTTACTGGTGTCTCATACAGCAAGAGAATAAGAAAGAAATGTCAAGACATGAATGTCATGAATGACTAATGAAGGGCTGGGGATGTGGCTCAGCGCTCTTGCCTTGCGTTTACAGGATCCTGAGTTAGACCCTCAGCATCACACCATAAAAAGTAATGGATGAAGCCACATGAAAGGTTGAAATCACCAGAAGAAGAAAAAGATCTAGGAAACCCCTGAATTTAAAGAAAAACGCATGAGAAAATCCATTAATAAGAGAAAGGAAGGACAGCTGGAGAAACAGAAAAGGAAAGACCAGCACAACACGAGCCGGGGGAGAAGGGAGCACCCAACAGTGGTCAACGTGCTGTGTCCTTCAGAGGATACGGTAGTATCAAGTACCTAATAAATACACAATAAATGTGAATGCATTATTTTTATTCCACATTTTTTGTCGTTACTGTCCTCACTTTATAGCACCCATGAACCACCTGGTGAAAATTTATTACAGTTCGTGAACCCACTGCTCAAACTCCAAAGGTGCTGATAGAGTTGGTCTGCAGCAGGGCTTCAATTTCTGCGTTTATTTATTTATTTATTCTGAAAAGAAGAAGAAACAGAATTTCAAAACAAGATAATATGAGAGTAACAATAATTCATACACTGCATATTGTTATCTTCAGAGTAGTTACTCAGGGACAAGATATAGGCAAGAAATATTGTCCAAACAATATTTGTTTTGTAGATTAAGGATTAATCCCTCAGGCCATGTGTGCCCTTATTCCCAGCTATTTCTTGACCCATGGGAGGGGCAAGATAGCCCTGAGGCTTCTTAAGGTCCTCATCAAGAGTGCAATGAGGAAAGAAAGGGATGTCCTTGTGAAGAATGTTTAAATTTGTGCTTTCAAGACTCCTTGACTCTGAAGATGCTTTTAACCAAATTAGTGATTTGTTTGCCTTAGTTGTTACTGCTGTTTTATCAGGAGAGGGGAGCAATTTTGGAAAGAGAGCAATTTGGAAAGAGATACATGTGTGCGGGTAACTAACCTTCAGAGACACACAGCACTTTGGGGGCATATTTATAGTACAGCCAGTACTGCTTTGTGAGGCTTTCAAACCCATTGTCATGAAAAAACAAGAGCAATAAAACTTCAAATGGGTTCAGTGAAGTAAACATTATCTCCCAATGATGGTACTGGTTCTACAATTTCAACTTGAGGACTTAGCACAAAGGATGGCTTTTTCCACAAATAAATGGAAAAAGTATGACTGGAGGTGAAATCAGATTTCTTCTGGCAACACTATGCAACGAAATTAATTGGACAGGAGGAGCCAGGTGCCCGACCTCCTGTGAACCATCCAAATGCATCTCACGTGCTTGATTACTTTTCTTCCGGGAAACTTTTACTTCCTGTAAACACCGGTTTTCACTTATACTGCAGTGCTGCGAGGAAAAGCAGTAGCCAATGGGGTCACCTTCTCTTCTTCCCCAAGTCAGCGCAGATTCTTATTAACTGATCAGTACTCTCTGTATTTTTATTAAAACAGAGTGTTGCTACTTAAAAGACTTCTAGAACCATTGATGTGAGGTTGCACAGGGCTATCTGGACTCTCCACAGAGGGATTTTAAAAAATATTTTGGCCTGCATAATGCTTTTAATAGTTTCTAAATAATTGCTAGTTTTGTTTTACCTTTTTGTCCTCCTAATGTGGAGAGTTTGCATTAAATTAAGATTTCAAACTTCTATAGCATGCATGACTGTGATGAGCTGGAGCCACGTAGAAGCTGCTCCCTTTGTCAGAGAAATGCACACTCTGCATTTAACATCTTGTGCTTCCATGTTCTCATCCGAAATGGGGAGATCACATTACACCTCCAACACACAGTTATGATGAGCAAAGGAGTTGATTTATGTAAAACACTTAGAGAGTGGCATTTAATAAGTACCACAGTCCCCACCCAATCCAATTACTTTTCTATGAGACACACAATTTATACGTTTGCATTTGCAACTCTCACTGTATAACACGCAGAGGATCATAGACATGGAAGTTGCTTGGAAAGTTGCAGAGGCTGGAGGATCCTTAGCATCTTCCTGCCAAGAGCAGTTGGTGCCGTGGAATTTCAGATCTGAAGGGGATCAGGATAGTCTGCTGGGGGGAAAACAGTGAAGAGCCCAACTGTGTAATGCACTGTAGACTTTCTTCTTTAAACTGTAATGGGTGTCTTCAGGAGTAACATCCTGAGAAACCATCAAACAGTGCTGGGATTGTGTAAGAGGAAGTAAATAAAAAGTTCAAGAAGAAACATGCTCCTAAAATGTCCCTAGCTGGAACAGTCATGTGATATTAATCCAAAGTATTCCATTTGTCACCAAGGACTGGCCCATTTTCCTACGTTGCATGTTTTCACTCATCTTTCTAGAGCAACCTTTCTCCTTCCCCACCTACCTGGCCCGGTAGCCTGACCTGTAAGGACTCTCATTGTGCCACTCTCCCTCCAGGCCCTACCTGGGTACAGCCAATGAGAGGCACTGGTGCTGCTCGGAGAGGCAGGAAAGGTGAGCTTGAGTATGCTGTGTCTCCAAATAGATGACCCCTGGCTCCGGCCAAGAAGTCCTTTCCAAGCAGCTGCATTTCCTTAGTTCCAATAATTACTGTCCTGCCTTTGCCACTTCAGGCAGATACAGGGTGTCAGCAATATAAGGGCAGATGTGACCGCTCCTTCAGTGGTTTCTCTAAAGCTCACTGGCCCCTTTGAGAACAATCCCTTTATTAAAACTCAACCGTTCTCATCTCAAGCTGCCATTGCTTTCCTACCAGGAGTTTGCCTGCTAAACTTATCTATTTTGTAGGATCCATTACCACCTATGTGTCTAAAGCAGGCCCTTCAAAGCCTCTTGGGCCATGCCTTTACTGAATTTCATCCCATCATTATACTCTAAGCAGTGCTCAGTCAGTTGTAACTGGTAGATTAAGTAATGTGCTAATCAAAATATTTAGTATTGCTGAGTGGTGAAATTATAAAAAGTAATAATGTTGGTCTATATGAGCCTTTGCCTACTATTACCTCGAAGTGAGGAGGAAAATGCCAGAGTGTGTGTGTTCCCTAAACTGCCTTGGTACAAGAGTACGTGCTGTCCTCCCCTTCACCCCAGCCCTGCAGGACATATACAGCACTTGGGTTCTCAAATACATGGAGGAATTTCAAGGTGAAGGGAAAATTTATGTGGAAGGAGAGAATGAACTTAGTAGTAAAAGAGTAGAATTGCTTGGCCCTTATGGTAGCCACAGGCCATATATAAATATGGCTGCTGAAATCTGGCTGATCCAAATTGAAATGTGCTGGTAGTGTATGATGCATGTTGGATTTCAAATACTATTAAAATGTAAAATAGGTGATTAACAATGTTGTGAATTTTAATTAGATTACATGTTCACATAAGTTTTTGCTATATTGGATTAAATGCATTATCATCAATATTTTTTGAAAGGTAACAGTAAATTAGAAAAGACTGTTCTAAGCCCCTCTACTCCCCTGCAAACCTCAGTGCTTTACTGTCTGTCTGTCTGTCTGTCTGAGAGATGTAGTTTTGATATATAGTTCACACGGGCCTTGAACTCACTATGCACCTTCCTCAGGTTCCCAAGTGCTGTGATTACAACATGCACCACCACACCCTCATCCTCTGGACCTCACAGAATAAGCCAGAAAGAAGGGTGAACAATTGTACTTTCCTTGTCTGACAAAAACTCTTCTCTGACAGGACCCACATATACAACTCTTTGGTAAGCTGAGCCCAGGTGAAGGGGTTCTTTGTGGCCTAGCAGCAGCAAGGACCACTGTTCCTTTGAGAGGTACGCGCACGTCCTACGACACTGCACCCACGTGGAGAAGGGAGTTGTGGGCCTCTCTTCCTCCACTCTTTCTACTTTCTCCTTTCTCATTTTCTAGAGCTCTTCTCTTCCGTGTGATTCACATGGATCTACAAATAGTCAATATCTCTTTTTCTTTGATCTTTCTTCCAATGTACCTAAATGTAGAAGACTTTATCTAAAGTAAATGCGAAAAGAGAAATTCTATCACAAGACACTGGGGATTTTCCACTGGCCTCCTTTCCTGATCATCTACTGCTTATTCCATTCCTTGGAATGCCTTTCCCCTCCCTAAATTATTTTCATTTCTTTGGCTGGTTATTTATTATGCTATATCTTTTAGACCATGACTCGGAGTCTCATCATCTATCCCCAGAGAAATCTGTGAAATATTATACCTAAAGAAAGCCATTGCTTCTCAGAACATTCCATGAGAATTTACTGGTAGTTGTGTGACCTCTCTTGGTTTCAATATCCTTATCTTTAAAATGTTAAAAGAAAATCTGTGTGTGGTGGCACACACCTGTAATCCCAGCACTTGGGAGGCTGAGTGTCTTGGTTACTTTTCTCTTGTTGCTGAGACAAAATACCCAATGCCAAAAATGAAGAAAGGAAAGGTTTATTTAGCTTACAGTTTGTGGAGGTTTCAGTCCATACTTGGCTGGTTCTGAGGCAGAGTGGCACATGGCAGAGGGCAAACGTTCATGGCAGCAGATCACAGCAAAACAACCAGCAAAAGGGAGGAATGGCTGCAAGCAGCCTCTTTCCTTCCCTTACCTTGTGAACAGGCTACCCCCACCCAGGGGGCATGTAGCTGTCACACAATCTCCATGCCCTCCTCTTCCACAGGCTCAGGATGTGTACAAAGCAAGCACCCTGGCTTCCTGCTGAGTCACTCAGCTCAGCTAAACCTCTAGACTCCCCAAGTTGACGTAATGTATCAACCATAACACTGAGGCAGGAGGATCTTTGTGAGTTTGAGAGCTTGGGCTACAAAGTGAGCTCAAGGCCAGCCTGAATTGTATAGTAAGACGCTGTCTCAAAAAGACAATAAATAAATAAATACCACTGAGTTTATTGTGAATCTTAAGTAAGATAATACATAGAAACAGCACAGAATTAATATTTGCTATCAAAATAACATCAGCTTTCATCCCACTGCAGGAACAACTTTTGTGATATGATAATGCTTCTCCTTGGGAAATCCTGGAGCACATGCTGAACTGTCCTCAAATCTTTCTGTCTCCCATTCCAGTACAAAGCCTGAACTAGAGAAACCCTACCTGACCCACCATCACATTTGCAGATTTTTCTGGTGACTGTGCTCACAAAATTTCCATTGCATCTGTGTTAGGTTTCCAGACCTGCTGTAATTGGTGACTGTCTTAGTTACTTTTGTCTCTTTGCTGAGACAAAATACATGACACTCAAAGTTAAGTGGGAGGAGATTTATTTAGCTCACAATTTGTAGAGGTTTCAGTCCATAATTGGCTAGTTCCAAGGCAGGGTGGCACATGGCAGAGGGCAACAGTTCATGGCTGACAGAAGATAGTAAAAGCAACAGGGGAGTGGAAGGACAAGGCTCCGTCCCCTATATTGCAAGCAGGCTGCCCTCCCTAGAGGGATGTAGTGCTAAAACCCTTAATCCTGGTCAGAACTGTGCCAAGCCAACCAGTGGACTGATTTCCTAATTATACACCCTTAATCCCAGCATCACACACTCCAGATTCAGCCACCTCTGAAAAGCCTGCCCCCCACCCCCCGCCATGACTACATGAGGCTTTGGGAGGACATCTAGACACAGCCATAATAGTTACTAAAAACAACACGGATTTGTTCTCTCCTGGTTCTGGAGGTCAGAAATATAAAATACATTTCACTGGGCCGAACTTTGTCAGCAAAGCTGTGCTCCCTCTGGAAGAAAGGCGCCTTTGACCCGCCCTCTGCAGCTTCTAGAGCTCCCTTCCTCACATCCCCTAGTTCCCAGCCCCTTGCACCATCTTCTACACCAGCAGCACAGCATTCAGCCCACCCTTCAGATTGCCTCCTTCTTCTGTCTCTGTAGACAAATCTCCCTCTGCTCCCATTGGTCCCCTAGTCCCCTTGTGACTACATTTAGGGCCCACTGAGATGATCCAGCACGGTCTCCCCATCTCAAGATTTTTCATGTAATTGTATCTGAAAAGACGTTTTGCTGTAAGGGAGCATAAGTTTCAGTGATTAGAGCATGAATATCTTCAGAGATCATTAGTCACCCCCCCACTCCACCTCACAATTTAACTAGGTAGTAATGAAGGATTTGATCAAGACTGGATTTTATTTACTCTTTCAGGTTCTTACATTAGTAGGACAATATGGTTTTTATACATGCAGATCTGATTTATTTTGCTTATGAATATGGACTCTAGTTACATCCATTTACCTATGAAAGCCTCAAGTTTATCTTTCTTTATAGCTGAGTAATATTCCATTATGTAAAAATACCACAGCTCTTTTATCCACTCTTCAGTTGATGGGATTTTGGGTTGCTTCCACTATATAGCTATTACAAATTGAACAGCTAAAAACATGGGTGCACATATATCATTGTGGTAGGATGTTTTCAGTTCTTCTGGGAAAATGCCCAAAAGGGAGATAGCTGGATTGAATGAGATCTCTAGTTGTAGTTTACTGAGGAATCTCCAGACTGATTTCCACAGTGGTTGCACCAGTATACCCTCCCACTAATAGTGGAGAAGTCTTCCATTTTACCCACAGCCTGGCTAGCATTTATTATTGGTTGATTTCTTGATGATAGCCATTCTCTCTCGGGTGAGATGGAATCTCAGTGTTGTTTTAATTTGCATTTCTTGAATGATTAATGATGTTGAACATTTTTTCATGTATCTATTTGCCATTTGTATTTCTTTATCTGAAAAGTATGTATTCATCTCAGATGCCCATTTTCGGATTGAGTCTAAATTTGAGGGAGGTTGGTTTTATTTAGTTCTTTATATGTTCTAGGTGGAAGTCCTTTGTCCAAGGGACAGTTCACTAAATTTTTTTCCTAATTTGTGGGTTTTCTTTTTAATCTGTTGGTGATTTCTTTAGATGTGCAAAAACTTCAATAAGATGAGATCCCAGTTGTTGATACTTTGAAGTATTTCCCGTGCAATTTGGTTTTTGTTCATGAACTCTGCCTATCCCATGTCTTCAAGACTTTTGCCTACTTTCTCTTCCAGTAGAGTTAGTGTTTCTGTTTTAATATTTAAATCTTGATCCATTTTGATTTGCATTTTGTGCATCGTGATAGACATGGGTCTAAATTTAGTCTTCAGAATGTGGTGAACCGAGAACTTCCGGGAAGATGGCGACCAAGTGAGCAGCAGAGGGAATCTCTCCCAGAGACCGATCCTTTGCGCATGGCACCCCGGTCCATGGATGCAAAATTCCAACTGATCGGGCTGCTCTCCGCTGCCTGAGCGTTAAAGGGCTGGCTGAGAAGCTGCGAGGCGAAAAGTGGGCGGAGCCTGAGAGCTGGGCGCCCGAGGGATCGGTCCTGCGTTTGGGCCGCAGCTCGGTTCAAATCACGTATAGCCGAGAGAGCGAGTGCGGAGGGAAGAACGGCTTCAGATCCTGAACACGACCGGCTCAGAGGTGGCTGTAACCAGGATTTGTTGGAGGCATCGGAGCAGAGGAAACTCAGAGAATGCGCTACTGGGACGGACTGGGCCAAACTGGGAAGCGTTCCGGGATCCCGCTCAGAACCCCACCCCCGCAGCCGGCGCTGCGCTAACTGGAGCAACAGCGACCGGCGGGATTTCTGAGTCGGGAAAAAGCTCTATCCAGGGAGAAACATCTGAATGGCATTCCTGTCTGCACGATCACAGGGTGAGTTAAGTGCGTGCTCTAACTGGATTTTCCTGAATCGGGAAGAAGCTCAGCCCAGCGAGAGACATCAAAGCAGCTTGAAGGTTTGTGGGATATCCCGGGTGGGAAGACCTAGCTAGGAGCCCCAACAGGATTTGTGAGGGGGGAAGGAGCTCCACCCAGGGAGCAACACCTGAGCGGTCTCTCTGCAAGAATCCTGGGATGGCGGGCTGTTTATTTGCCCCGGCCAGGTCTTGGGGTAGGGAGTAGAAGCGGAAATCTCAGCAGACAGCTTAACGGACATTCTCCCAAAGAGAAGGAATCATTGGAGCAGCCTCTGGAGCAGACCTTTGCCTGCTGAACTGCCTGTGGAATTTATAGCTCCACATTTTGAATCTGATACCCAAAAATGGGAACACAGAGGAACAAAACGCAGTCTCAAAACTCAACCACACCCAGAAGAAGTTTTGAATGTGAAGATACAGGGGAACCAGGAAGCCTCATAACTTCAAGTTATGAAATGATTGCATCCGAAATAAAACAACTCAAACAGGCCATGAAAGAGCTTAAAGCAGAAATAACCCACATACCCGCAATGATTTCTCAGACCAAAAACGAGCGGAAAACAATGATGGAAGAAATGTTCCATTCACATAGACAAGAAATAGACAAAAGACTAGAAGAAAATAGGAAACAAATGGAAACGTTAAAAGAGCAATTTAGGAATGAATTACCAATAATGAAACAGGTCCAAAGAGAATGCCAGGATTTGAAAACTAACGCTGAAAGCATGAAAAACCGTTTAAATGAAACCGAAGATAGAATTTCAGAACTTGAAGACACTATGGCAGCTTATGAGCGTGAAAGGAAGAATCTCATGATATCATCAAAGACACAAGAAAAGTCAATCCAACAGCTGCAAGATGAGGCAAAACATAACAATATTCGAATTATAGGAGTATGTAAAACAGCAGAAGATCTCACAAACGATAAAAAAGGAATATTTGATGAAATAATAGCAGAAAATTTCCCAAACAAGCTACAAGATACTGAAGTTAAGTTAAGCGAGGCATATAGAACCCCAATGATCCATAATCCAAAGAAAAACACACACAGGCATATAATAATCAAGATCCCAGATATCCAGCAAAAGAACACAATATTAAAAGCTGCCAGAGAAATGAAACAGATCACCTATAAAGGAAAGCCCATCACAATCACAGCAGATTTCTCAACGGAAACCATGAAAGCAAGAAGAGCTTGGAGTGAGATACTACAGATTCTGAGACAAAACAACTTCCAACCCAGACTGATGTATCCTGCAAAGTTATCCCTCAAATTCAATGGAGAAATAAAATATTTCCACGACAAAGAACAACTGAAGAACTTCATGAGTGCCAAACCAGCATTGGAAAAAGCACTAAAAGATATTCTAGACAGAGAAAAAATAGACCACAATCCCAAGAACAGCTACACAAATAACTCCCTAAACAGAACAAATAATTAAACAGTCAGCAAAAGAAGGAAAACTTCAAATAAATCACATGACTAGAATAAGCCAACATATAACCAGGATAACCATTAATGTAAATGGCCTCAACTCAAAATTCAAAAGGAAAAGATTGGAAGACTGGATTAAGGAACACAATCCAACGATATGCTGTATACAGGAAACACATTTTACTCAAAAAGAAATCCATAGGTTGAAAGTTAAAGGTTGGAAAACAATTCTCCATGCAACAGGCCCCCAGAAAAAAGCAAGGGTATCTATTATGTTTGCAAACAATGTAAACTTCAAACCAAAAACAATCAAAAGAGATAAAGAAGGCCACTACATACTAGTTAGGGGAAAGCTACAAGAGAAGAGGTAACGATCCTAAACATTTATGCACCAAACAATGGAGCACCTAACTATACAAGTCAAATCTTGACAGACGTAAAAAATCAAATAACTAATAACGCTATCGTAATAGGGAACCTAAACACCCCTCTGACGCAAAGAGACAGGTCAACCGGACAGAAACTCAGCAAAGAAATAACAGACCTGAACCAAAAGTGTGAACAGATGGACTTAGTAGATGTATACAGAGAGTTCCACCCCGCAGCTTCAGAATACACATTTTTCTCAGCTGCACATGGGTCTTTCTCCAAAATAGACCACATTTTAGCCCATAGAGCATATCTACCTAAATGCAAAAGAATTCAAATTATCCCATGCATATTATCGGACCACAATGCAATAAAATTGGAAATTAATGACAAAGAGAACTCCAAAAACCACATAAATACGTGGAAATTAGA
>PVLD010021504.1:0-31302 GCA_004027595.1 Dinomys branickii
AAAAAACCATTATTTTAAACTATGTACAGAAAATTTTAGAAAATAAGTAATAAATTATTTTCAAGTTCATCATAAATAGTCAGTATCATTCCTAAAGTTGAATCACAAGAAAAGGTGTGGACAGTGCACATAATAAATGCATTGTGGTTCCAGACATTCTATTCAACTTGATAATAAGAAAGATAAATAAAAGCATCACTATTAAAAGAAGGATGAAATTATGTTAATTACCAGGTGGTGTTCTTTAAATATTAGATAGTACATAACTAAGCAAGAACTGTCAAATATTTTTTTAAAGATTCACTACAATACAAACAAAATCTGATTATACCCACAACCAATTAAGGGTAATACCAGCAGAAAAAAATTATTCTACACATAATATCAACAGGGACATAAAGTAGCACCAACAAAAGATTGATAGGATTATTGTGGAGAAATCAGTAAAAATTAATAGAGAGATACAAATGAAGAAGTGAATATAAAAGAAAGAACATTAAAATTAGATAAATACTTTCTGGATTAAATCTATTTGTTTAACTTATCCCCAATTAAAATTCCAAAAGAAGTGGTTTGGGAACTAGACAAAATTATTTAGTCTCTTCTGGAAGCATAAATATCTGAGAAAAGTTTAAAAACTTGAAAACAGCAATTAGGGGTGAGTTTTCTTACATAAATGGTTATTAAACCACAAGAAATATGCAATAATTTTAACCATGACAACACAATAATTTCCACATGAGATAGAGAATATAATGCTAAAGCCCCTCCATGTAAAATAGTGTGCTGAGAGTTCCACGTAGTAAAGTATATCCAATCTTGTTAGAAATAATAGCTACCTGAAAAAAGTCCTAATTGCTACTGTGTGAAATAGCTTAAGAATAGTAGCCCTCCAAGTGCAGCTTCTGCTATATTTTCACAATTAATGAATATCTTAAAAGAGAAAAATATCAAAGGCGCAAATGAACACTGGAATAATCTGGCGTTGGAATCTGTGAGGAACTATTATTTTTGTGTGTGGTTTTTTTTTTTTTTTTGGTGGTACTGGGGATTGAACTCAGGACCTTGTGTTTGCTGGGCAGGCACTTATTCCACTGAGCTATATCCCCAGCCCTCAAAGTAAATTTTTAAAAATTTCTTTAAGCCAAAATAGAATTACAACACACTAACAATTACCCTATAGAGCAGAAGCAGTTATAAGAAGGACATTGATAGCAGTATACTTCTACATTAAGAAAATTAAAAGAACTAAATAAGTAAATCTTTCTGTACAGTTCCAGAAACTAGAAAAATAGCGAACCAAGCCAAAAGTTAGCAGAAGGCAGGAAATAATATCAGAGCAAAAAAGTAATGAAGTAGAGAATAGAAAAACACTAGGAAAAAAACCTAGATTAAAAATTTGCTGTGTAAAAAAGATGAACAAAAGTGACAAAACACTACCTGAACTAAGAAAAAATAGAAAACTCTGAAGTAAGTAAAACTATAAATAAAAGAAGAGATATCAAAGTGATGCCAGAGAAACCCCAAATATCATGAGATAATGATAGTCAATTTATGCAACAGCTACTTGGATAATATGGAAGAAATAGATAAATCCTGGACACATCGTAACCTAGCAAGACGAAACTATAAAATAGAAAATTTGAACAAACCAATGTTGTGTAAAAAGATTGATTCAGTATTTAAATGTAAGACAACGCAAAATTTCAAGATCAGATAGCTTTGCTCCTAAATGCTATCAAACACTTGAAGCAATGATGCCAACCCTCCTCAAATACCCTCAAAACTATGAGAAGAGGGAATAATTTCAGTTCATTATTTAAAGTCAACTTTACCTAACTACCAAAGCCTGATGAAAGAAAATATTGATTTCATTTTTCTGCAAATGGATAACCAGTTTTCCTAGCACTTTTTGGTACATAGGTTTCTTTTTCCAGCATAAGTGTTTGGCCCATTTATCAAAAATTAGACGATGAAGGGGCATGGATTTGTTTCTGTGTCTTGTATTCTACTCCATTTTTCTACATATCTATTTTGTGCCAGTATCATGTTATTTTTGTTATTATTGCTTTGTAGTAATTTGAATTGTAGACTTGTGCTCCCTTTTGCAATGCTTTTTTTCTCAAGATTGCTTTGGATATTGTGGTTCTCCTTCCATTCTATGTAAGTCTTTTAACATTTTTAGTTCTATGAACAATAAACTAGGTGTTTTAGTATATATTATACAAGTAAGTAATATTGCCATTTTAATGATATTAATTTTACCTATCCAGGAACAAAAGATGTCTATTTTCTAACATTATCTTTAATCTCCCTATTTAGACTTATATAGTTTTCATTATGTAAATCTTTTGTTTTCTTGGTTAGACTGACTCTTCAGTAGTTAATTTTACTTAAAACCATTGTTAATGTGATTTTTCCTAATTATTCTCACAGGGGGTTCATTATTGGTGTACAGGAATGTTATTGATTTTTTATCCTGCAACTTTTCTGAATGCTTTTCAGCTTTAGGAGTCTTCTGGTTGATTTTTGAGGGTATTCTGTGTAAAGAATCATATTATCTTCAAATAAAGATGATTTAATTTCTTCCTTCCCTATTTATATCCCTTTTATTTCTCTTTCTTGCCTGATTGCTCTGGTTAAAATTTTAGTAGTATTATGAACAGAAGTGATGAGAAAAATTAAACTCAATTCTTATTTTTCACCTGGTACTAAAATGAAATCAAAAGGGATCAAAGACCTATATAAAGAACAAAAAATTGAAACTACTGCAAGATAATACAGGGAAAACACTTAAAACTATAGGCACAAGCCAGGAATTAATAGAATTCCAATAGTACAATAAATGATACCAAGAATCAAGACATGAGACTATATTGGTAAAAAAAAAAAATGAGACAACAGAGCAAAGCCAACAAAACATAGAAAAAAAAAGATGACTTACAAAGTGAGAAAAAAAATACCAGCTCCTTTCATGATAGAGAGGACTAGTATCTATAATATATAAAAAAAATTTAAATAACTACCCAAAACCACAAAACTCAATAAAAAATGAGTAAAAGAGCTAAATACATACTTCTCAAAAGAGAAAGTACAGTCAGTAAATACATGAAAGATGTTCCTCACTTTTACACATTAGGGAAACATAGCTTAAAACATTACTGAGATTCCAATTGCTGTAGTCAGTGGCTATCATCAAGATCACAAATAAACAACCAATGCTATGAAGTGTGTGCAGTAAAGAAATCCTTGTACGTTGTTGGTAGAAATGGAAACTAGTAAAACCACCATGGAAATCAATAGTAAGAGTCCTCAGAAAACTATAAGTAGAAAAAAATTCCATTTGACCCAGTTATATCTTTCCTGGGTATATTCCCCAAAGATGTAGCAACATATGACCATAGTGATACATACATACTCGAGTTTACAGCAGCACAACTCACAATAACTAAACTCTGGAAACAGGCTAGATTCCCATGCACAGATGAACGGGTAAAGAAAATCTGGTCATATATACACAAATGCAATACTGTTCAGCCATGAAAAATCAAAATCATACCATTTACAAGAAAATGGGTGGATCTTGAGACTGTAACTAAGTGAAATAGTTCAGACACAGAAAGATAAATGTTTTTTCTATGCAAGGAACACAAAATATCAAATAATTAAAGCGTAATCTAAAGGACAGGTATTAGGAAACAGAGGTAGACACTTTGGAGAAGAGAATGGAATCAGGAATACAGAAAGTGGGAGGGGGAACAGGGCATTAAATGAATCAAAAGATATTCAGGAAATGATATATATGTACCAGTTCCCAAGTAGAGAGGTAACTATTATGTATCATAAATCCATACTAATAAAAATATTTTTAAGTTGTAGAAATTATTTGAATAATATACTAATTTCCTTTAATAGTAAATTATTTCTTATTAAAAACAAGAATAAAACCCCATTATTCTCCTTCACATATATCATTGTTTAGAATTTATCACTACTGGAATATAATAAAAATAAACACAATTGGCAAGTGATACTAAATGAAAATTAAATGATGATTAGTTAAGAGAAAAAAATTCTTCACTCCTTACTATCAGTCTACATCCCACATCCCCTTTATCCTCACAGGCCTGACCACTGCAGATCAAAATGGAAAAAGAAAAGGCCAGGCGTGTTACTGACAGTGTCTTGGGCATGTGCAAAGCCGGCTTTGCTGGCAATGATGCCACTCAGGCCACATTTCCCTCCATCAGTGAGTGCCCCGTGACATCAGATTGTGATGGTGGACATAAGCCAGAAGGACTCCAAGTACCGCATCCTCACCCCATAGTACCTCATTAAGCACAGCATTATCACTTACTGAGAGGACATGGAGAAAATATGGCACCGTATCTTCTACAAAGTGCATGTGGTCTCCAGGGGATATCCAATGTAGTTGACCCAGGACCACCGGAACCTGAAAGGCAATGGAAGCAAGATGACTCAGATCATATTTGAGACCTTCAACACCAAGGTCTTGATATCTTTCAATACTGTGGAATAAATTGAGAACAATTGATGCTACTTTAATGTTTATTAAAATTCAGCACTGTGGTGATTTGGCTCTGGTCTTGTATTTATTGGGATCCACTTTATTATTAACTCAATCTCGTTTTTATTATTGATCTGATCATGGCTTTACTGTCTTCATAGTTCAATTTTGAGGGCAATGTGTGACAGATATCTGTCCTTTTTTTACTAGATTTCCCAATATGTTACCATATATTATTTCATCATAATCTCCAATAATCCTTTTTTATTTCTGTAATATCAGTGTTAATGTCTCCTTTTTCATGTCTGATTTTATCTATTTCTAAGATAGTCCAACTTTAGGCTTGATGGTCATCTTTGTCTTTTGAAAAAACAATTCTTTGTTTCACTGATCTTTTGTATTTGCAGTTTTTATCCTCCATTTTGTTTATTTCTGGTCAGATCATTGTTATTTCTTTTCTCATACTAATTTTGTGTTTGATTGGTTTCTGCTTTTTTCAGTCTTTCAGATGCATCTTTAGGTTGTTTAAATGAAAATTTCATTTATATGTAGATATTTCTTGCTATAAAGCACCATCATAATATTGCTTTGCTGTATTCTTAAATTTTGGTATGTTGCATTTTATTTTTCAGTTGTTTTAAGAAATTTTAAAATTTCACTTTTTATTTCTTCAATTACCCATGATTCATTCAAAAGTGAGTTTTTCAGTCAACTTGTATTTTTCAACTTCCTACTTTTTTTGAGATACTGGTGATTTAACCTAGGGCCTTCCCAGGGAGCTATATTCCAAGCCCTCTCTGTTTTGAAACAAAGCTTACTAATTGCCCTGGCAGCATTGAGAACTGTACTTATCTTGCCTCAGTCTTTCAAAGTGCTGGGTTTATAGGCATGCAATACTGCACTGGGTTTGAAATCTTTTGATTGCTTGTTTGTTTGTTTTGAATTCTAGATTTTTTTCTATTGTAATTTAAAAGGACACCAGATATGATTCATTTTTTTTACTTGTGCCAGGTGCTCCACCCAGCCCCCGGGGGGGGGGTGCCACGCCTTTCTATTTGATGGCACTCAGTAGCAGTGTTACCAGGTTTTAGGGTGCTGGAGTCTCCTTCTAGAAGTGGTTTCTAGATTCTCTCTGTCCTGAACAAAGAATTGGTCAAACAAGCACAAATATGTAAAAGGTATGAAAAAAAGAAAAAGAAACATGCTCTGCAGAGTAAGTTTAGTTTGATTAAAAGTAAGAAAAGACATACACCGTGCAAAGAACAGGGGAGGCCACTGAGAGTTACCAGTAGCCTGTACCTTGATGGTGGCTCTCTTTTGTACCTCCCACTAATCAAGTTGATGCCAGGTGTAGGTCATCCTATCAAAAACCTGCTCGAGTTCTTCCAAGAGGACTTCAAGATGGCACTCTCTCTTTGGTGTGCAAGCTTTGGAAAATGTTCTGCACATGTGTCCTGGAACTTTGTAATTCACAGACCACACCCACTTCCCTAGGTAGTTTGCCACACCCTAATCTCCTGATTTTGCAGCATTCAACATATATTTAAACACATTTTGTAAAGATACCAAATAAAACTTTCAGAACTGCTTCAGAATGTGGTAAGGAGGATGGGATAGGTGTGTTCGAAATGAGAGGGAGTATTTTGATGGAGATTAATAGCAATGTCTCTCATGCTGTAATAAATTATTTTATTATTAACTACATCATTTTTATCAGACCTTTTTTATTTTAAAGAAAATAATAAAAAAGAACAATAGCAAAATAACAACAGGCAAAAACAAAACAAAGCAAAAATGATACAAGGTTTCAGAACAAAATAATAGGAATTAACATTGGTTTTATATTACATATTGTTAATTTGTATGCTTATATCTGGTAATCTGAACAACTAATCTGAAGCCAACAATATGCAATATAACAAACATTGGTGAATTCCTACCATCTTGTCTACAGACCTTTTATACTATAGCTTAAATCTTAAAATTCTTTGTATAAATGGCATGCTTTTTTATGGAATTGAGGCTTTGACGTCATTCAGTAATATATTGGATTCCACTCTTCCTTTATTTTAGTAGTGTTTGTTTTATGAAATTTGATGCTTTAATATTAGGTGCATAGAGATTGTTGTACAGTCTTGTAGAATTGATTGCTTGATAATCATATGGTTACTATGTTGTCAGCTTTTACATTGCTGGGATCAAATGCTTGACAGCATAAAGGTGAGGAAAAGTTTAATTTGACTCATAGTTTCAAATGTTTCAGTAGATTGTCATCAGGTTCTAAGTAAAAACATCATGAATGAAGGGAATGGCAAAGGAAAGCTGCTCAACTCATCACACCTAGAAAGTAGATAGAAAAGAATGCCAGAGAATAACATGTCAGGGGCAGGATATAGTCCCCAAGGTCACACATTCACAACCTACCTAGATGCACTCAGAAGCATACTTTTTATATTTTAATTGGTTCTCAAGCTAATCAAGGAAATTAAGATTAACTGTCACATTCCCGCACTGACCAACGTGACACTCACACATATTTCCATCATGCATGATTAATCTTCAAATATAGACAATAGCAAGGTCACAGTTCCAGTTTCCAGTGATGGATATATACTGGAGAAAACCAACAGGCACTAATTCCTTCCGCAAAGTCTCAACAGTTCCAGCATTCTTCCAAAGTCCAAATCAAAAGTCCCTTTAAGACAAACTCATAGCTTTGAGCTCCTTTAAAATTGAAAATCAATTTACAAAATCACAAGATACAATGGTACAGAGTAAATATGTCCACTCAAAAAAAGAGTAATGAGAGAATAGAAAATAATCAATCCAAATTAACACTGAAAGTCAGCAGGGAACACATTAATGATTTTAACTCCATGTCCAGCATCCAGAACACATGATGCTGACACGTAAATTCTAGAGAGCTTCAGTGGACCCACCCCTATGACCATGGTTGCAGTCCCTATAGTGTGGCTTTTCTCAGTAGAAGTTCATTGTTCCTCAAATTTCTAGTTTCCCAGCAACTCCACTGTATCTTTGGCTTAACTCTCACAGTTTAAAGTAGTACCCCTCAAGGCCTCCTGGCAGGGACTCTAATTCTTTCATATATCTTTGCCTGGTCTCCAAGACCCTCCTTTAACATATGGAGAGAAGCCACGATAACCCCACAGCTCTTGAATCTGCATGCCTGAAAAAACTGTATGATATGGAAAATACCAAGGTATGTTAACAGCTTGAGCAGTAGCCATGACCCCTCAGACTATGGCTGCAGGGCTCTTGGAGTGACCAAATGGATGATTATAGTGAAAAAAAACCTATGGAACCAGTTCTATAAGTGGTCCTTCTGGAGCAGTATGTCCAGGAGCTCTTGTCATCTCTTCTCAGATAACAAGTTTACTATTTTATACCCTGGAGCTTATAGTGGTTGGAATCTTGCTGATATCTGAGATGCCATCAATGCATGTTTCTTCTTGTCCCAACTAATGGTCCTTCATTTCTTTTAATTGGTTCTAATCTCTTCAGCAATCAAGACTCCTGTATTCCAAAATTTTGGCCAAGATAAAAGGTTTCCAAATCTTTTTACTCTGTTTTTGCTTTTCTCATTATAAATCCTCCTAAAGCAAGGCAGCAGTACCTACCAAAACACATATCAGCTGTGTGTGTGTTATTTCCTCTGGTAGATTAGTCTGGCTCCTTTAAATTTAGCCTTACTCAAAGTCTTAGGACATGGGTAATCTGTAGAAAAATTCTTTTCCAAAACGTAACACACAGGGCCTCTTGCACAATTCTCAATAGAGCTCTCATTCTGATCTGAAACCTTATAAGCAATCTTTAATGTGTACTTTAATAGCATGTGACTATTCTAAATTCTCTTGTGCATGCAGTTAGTATAGACTGGTTCTCAGAATAGTGTGTGAATTTCTAAATTCTCCTGTAGATGTGATTACTACAGAATGTGCTAATTTCCAAAATACATACCAGCTTTTCCTATAGGCCTTAATCTATTTGTATGTTTCCACCCTAATTTCTTATTGTCAGCATTTGTGGACTTGTAGTTTTACAAACAATGCCTTCTTCTTTTATACCTGACTTTCAAGTTAAGAAAATTCAGAAATGAGCCTTTGCATGACCCACAGTTAACCCTCACACAAGTTAATTCAAATATTATCATTTAGATCCAGAATGTTCCCCCAAGCCTTATGTATACAACAGATGTTGAACTCTTAGGAAATGATTGTATTATGGAGTGTCATCATCACTGAAGAATTAATCCACTGAAAGATTCAGAGAGGAATGTGCTATTGGCAGTGCAGTCTAGTCAGAAGAGGTAGGTTAACTGAGATTGTGACCTGCCTCACAAAACAGTTGTGACCATTGTTTTGGTTTTCCCTTCTCTCTCTGTTTCATGACTGCCAAATGTGAGTAGCTTTTCCTGCCTTGGAGCCAGCTGACCATAGTCTAAATGTTCTAAAAACCATCAGGGAAAATAACCCTCTCTTCCTCTAAGTTGTGAGTGTTGAGCATTTTATGCCAGCAAAGAGAAAAGTTAGTAAAATAGCAGATAAACAGAATAATTTTCTTTCTTTTTTTTTTTTTTTTTGGCAGTACTGGGGATTGAACTCAGGAGCCTGCGCCTGCTAGGCAGGCGCTTATTCCACTGAGCTATATCCCCAGCCCAAACAGAATAATTTTCAAGGGGAAGTTCTACTACTCTTATTTTCAAAGTATTCAACTTGTTTTCTTGGTTCTAAACTAAGTAAACAACTCTATCAAAAGGTGATAAAAACCTTACTCAAACAAGCCTACTAGCCAGTGAAGTAAGGAAATTTTTACAAATGTTATGAATTGGGAGTACAGTTGGGCATACAAGATAATACATAATAGTTGGCAGTGAAAATTAAAATCAATTGTGCCATTGTCATGGTTTGTTTCTAGATGTCCCCCAAAGCCTCATGCAATCATGGGGAGGGCTTCTAGAGTTTTTGATTGATCCATGGTCCAGCACTGGGGTTATGGGCATGAGTGCTACACTTGCCCTGGTGTGGGTGGTTTGCATACAATATAAGGGAGGGAAAGAGAGTTGCTTGCTGCTGCTCCCTAAGGCTGTTGTTGCTTTTGCTGTTCTCTGCTGCAATGAACTGTTGCCCTCTGCCATGGGCCATTCTGCCTTGGAACCAGCCAAGTATAGACTGAAATCTCCACAAACTGTGAGCTAAATATACCTTTTCTTCCTTAATACTGGGCATCAGGTATTTTGTCTCAGCAATGAGAAAAATGTAACTGAAAGAGCAAGTTAATCCAAATCATCAACTTGACTTGATTAAGAGATTCCTAGAGAGGAAATTGAATCATGGGGTCACTATACACACCTATGGATTAATCAGTTTATGTTCCCAGCTAAATATATTGTTAAGAATGTCCAGTTGGAGGAGGTGGGTAACTGGGAACTTGCCTTTGGAGGGTATGGATCTTGCTGACATTTTTCCACAGTACTCTGCTCCATGGCCACCTTGAAGTGACAAGTTTGCTCCATCATGCCCTTCTACTATGATGTGCTATTCTGGAAACATAAAACTATAGTTTGAAACTACACCAAAATAAACCTCCTTTAAGTTTCAGGTGCCAGATATTTTGTCCCAACAACAGAAATGCTAGCCAATAAAACAAGTAAACCTATCTTAGGACAAATACTGTTACAAAATAGACTATAAATGTTAAAAATAATTGTGAAACATAGAAGATCAATGTGCAAAGTAATAATTTAACAGCAGTAATTATGGACTCATATCCTAGATTATCTTCTGGGCCTAGATAAAACAAGAATTAGCTATAGTATATGCAAAGGAGAAATAAAAGTGAGATAATCATTTTATTTAACCTAGAGATTGATCTGAAGTGCCTTTTGCATGTACACTTTCTAAATAAAGAACTATAGATTTTCAAGTGTATTTTTTAAATTAAAAAGTTAATAAATGAAGTAAGCTAGAATGCCTTCAAATATTTAAAATTGTGGATTAAATTGTTTCCTTTCATACATTATAAATTATTTATAAAAATATATAAATTCCATACTGATATATACTCAGCTCTGTATACCTTAAAAATTAGAGAAAAGATATAATTTTTTTGAAGAATCAATGTACCACTCTTAGTGACTCATCATTATTACATTCCAAAAACATTCACCATCCATTAAAAAATAGGACAAATTTTCTGCTCAAACTGCATTACAACTAGAATATAAACTGAAAAATTCCTGAATTATGTTTTGGGGTTTATTTTTGGCACCAGGCATCGAACTCACGACCTCAGATTTGCCAGGCAGGCACTGTGCTAATGAGCTACATCCCTGGCCCTAAATATTGAATTATTCAAAGATGAAAGAAAAGTTCAAAATTGTAATCATTAGACAATAAGAAGTAAAATGTAAGAGCAAAGCAATAGTGAGTAGGAATTTAAGAGACTAATGCTTTTATCAAATAGCACTTTTAATAACAAGAAGTGAAGGTAAATAAACTCAAAAAATTACAAACAAAGCACAAAGTGATCGTAAGGAATGCAATAAATGAAAATAAGAAAAATAAAATCAGGAATAAAGCATTCAGAAAATGAATAGATAAGTAATTTCAAAAAGAGGATCTTTGAAGACACCCAACAAAATAGACAAGTACTGAAAAACCAAATTGCAGTACAAAGTAGTCTAGATCTCTTTCTCCATTTGTGCTAGCTAGATTTCTAATGCAATGACATTTCATTTTTATCGTGTATCTAATTCACTAGGAAATTTTAATTGAACCCAAATTTAAGATATAAAAGAAAAATTATTTATATACAAGGGAAAATGAAAAATAATTTTAGAAAATATACAGCTTCTGTATCACAGGAAGCTACTTAAGAAAAACTTGGAACAAAATTAAAAGCTTAAGTGAACAAAGACTGGGTAGAAAAAACTCTAAGCAATTAAACCATTAAAACTTAACGGTAATGCTTAGGGCTAGGGATATAGCTCAGTGGCACAAGTGCCTGCCTGCCAAGTATAAGGTCCTGAGTTCAATACCTGGTACGAAAAAAAATGGTAATGCTTAAATAACTATGAATATAATTATAAAAGTTTATGTTGTCCCAAACGAGATGTAAAAACAAAACATATATCATAAATAAAAATGTTAAATACACATCTTTAAAAATGTGAATAATCTCTATCTTCTACTTGATGTTGATATACAATAATAAATTGTTTTCTACACTTACAAATGTTTACCACAAGAAAAGACTGGGATAAATTCAAATTGCTAAAACAAATACAAGTAAGTCAAAGAATAAATAAATAAAGCAAAAATATCTGTGAAAAGAAATTACATCTTTGATTTTAATTTAGTTCAAATTTTCTAGTGCATCAGTTATACAAAACTAAAAATTAATGAACATTTCATTATTAGCAATCTAGTTACTTCATGTGGAGTAAGGGCACTAGTTTCTTCGTTTCTTTAAACTATCAAAATATTATAATTTTATATATGTACTCCCATAAGATACAGGAGATGACAAGAGGAAAAGGCTATGTAAAAAGCAAATTTTATATTTAAAAAGACTGGCTTTGAAAAGATATTCTGTTTCATTTCTATAATTAAAAGTGAAATATTAACATGTTCTCTAACTTTGTTCATTCTGTCATTTTTACTATTGTCAGTTTGAAAATTATTATATTTAAAAGCCACAGTTTCCAGTCTAGTTGAAAATATTCCTTCATTCGTTTTTTTCTCTCCCTTCACTACTTTCCCAAACTTTGTGTAATCATCCTTTGTCCACCAGCCTCACTTCCTTTGCAGTTTCTTGTTTTATATACTAACCTCCCTGAACTTCCCCAATTCAGGGTAAAACCAGTCTACCAAGGGGAAATGCTTTGCATACAAACTCCTAATTTATGACTGGTCTATTATATACTATAGATTCTGCTTCACTGGACTAAAGTACAAAAATCAGTAGTTACCACCATTTGTCAATTTTTAAATAATTCTTGATGCTATTGTTATTGCTAATTTTACAACTTTAGCTAGGGTGTTACATCTGTTGTAATTAGTGGTTCTCCTATAAAAACATGGGAAGCACTGGGTAACAAACTCATCACAGTCTTACCACAAAGGGCTAGGATCTGAGCCAAACAGACACTAACAGCCCACCCTTATTTAATTGGAAAGATAGGATATTGTGACAGACAAAAACCAAAAGTCTCATATACACAGAAGACATTTCTGAAGAACACACTTTTCCTAAAGAAGGCTTGAGAGTAGTGAAACACTTACTCACTACAAAAATTCACAAAGATCAATACAGAAAACAAAATAAAAGTTATTTTGAAATAGGAAATGACAAAACAAACAAGCAAAATTCGGTCTCAGAACTCCAGCCCACACAGCACAAGTTCAGAAGACATTGACACAAAAGAAACTGGAAGACATACACCTGAAATCTCTGAAATGACAGAAACTGAAGAAATGATAGCATGAGCCTATAGAGGAAATTGGGAAAAAAACAATGTCAACATTTAGAAAGGAAATGTTCAGCAAATCTATAGTAGAGATACAGAAAAAAGTAGATGATAATAGGAAGAAGATGAGAACCATGAATGATCAATATAGGAAGGAAATCAATAGAAATCATTAAACAGATTAGACAGTTATAAGAACTTAAAAATTCCATTGAAAGCTGTCAAAACCACTTGAATGAAACTGAAGATAGACTTTCAGAACTTGAAGACAGGATCACAGCTAATGATCATGAAATGAAAAATCTCCTGAAAATAACACAAGAGCAGGAAATAATAATTCAAAAGCTACAAGACAATGGAAAGAAAAACTGCTGTCAGTGAAGAAGCAGGAGTCAACACAAATGACATAAAAAAAAACAATTTGCAAGACTAATGGCAGAAAATTTCCCAAGCATGCAAAAATTATCTTACACAAATTTAAGTGAGGCATACAAAATTGCAATTAGCCATAACCAAAATAAATATACACCCAGACATATAATTCAGATCCCAGAAACTCAGTACAAAAACAGAATATTAAAAGCTAGAGAAAAGAAACAGATCACCTGTAAAGGAAAGCCCATCAGAATCATGTCATATTTCTCAGTACAAATCCTCAAGTCAAGAAGATCTTGGTGTGAAGTATTTCAAGTCCTGAAAAAAAAATCTTCCAGCCCAGATTAATGTACCCTCTGAAGTTATCTTTCAAAGTTAATGGAATAATAAGATACTTCCATGGCGAAGTACAAATGAAGAAATTCATGACCACCAAACCAACACAACAAAAGGTACTGAAAGGTATTCTACACAGAGATTAAAAAATAACACAATTCCAAAAACAACTACAGAAAGAAACCACCAGGCAGGGCAAGCAATTAAACAGAGGTGAAAAGTGGGGAATCAACAGCAGAATATCCCTTGCTTATAGATAGGACAAACCAACATTGTGCAAATGGACATAATCCCAAAAGTCTTACATAGGTTTAACACAATCTCAATCAAAATAACATTTGCATACCTCACAGATGCAGAGAAAACATTACTAAAATTTATTTGGATCAAGAAGCAACTTAGAAAAAGCTATTCTGGACAGTGAAGGCAAGAGAAAAGACATTGCAATCCCTGATTTGAAATTATACTACAAAGCTATTGTGATAAAATCAGCATGGCACTGACAAAAATACAGACGTGAGGATCAATGAAACATATCAGAACTAGAAACACACTCAGCCATGTTAATTTTGACAAAGGGGACCAACAAGTTCACTGGAAGAAAGACAACCTCTTTAATAAATGGTGCTGGAAAACTGGCTGTCTACTTGCTGAAGACTAAAACTAGGCCAGTATCTATCACCATGGACTAAAGTCAAAATGGTTCAAAGATTGAAATAGTAAAATAGAAACACACAATCTCTCAGAAGAGAAAGTAGGTACAAATCTTGAGACATTGGTTTAGGCAGAGAATTCCTGAATGAAAGCTAAAGTGCACAAGAAATCAAAGAATCAAAAACTGAAACTCATCGTATTAAAAAGCTTTTGCAAATCAAAATAAATTACCAACAGAGTGAACATAAAACCCACAAAATGAGGAAAATATTTTAACCAACTGTCCCTCAGACAAAAGAACTTCTATCTAGAACATATAAAGAATTGAAAAAATCAGATCCCCCAAATTTAAAGACTCAATTAAAAAATGAGAATCTGAGATGAATATGGACTTCTCAGCTGAAGAAATACAGATAGTAAATAAATGCATCAAAAAACGTTGAACACTTTTGGTCATTTGAGAAATGCAAAGAATTAAAAAAAAATCAGGTGCTAAAAATTCAAAGACCCAATCCAAAAATGGGCACCTGAGATTAACACACACTTATCAGATGAAGAAATACTAGTGGCAAATGAATATATGAAAAAATGTTCAACAACATTAGTCAGTCAATA
This sequence comes from Dinomys branickii, assembly GCA_004027595.1. NCBI lineage: Eukaryota > Metazoa > Chordata > Mammalia > Rodentia > Dinomyidae > Dinomys > Dinomys branickii. The sequence continues at coordinate 14,997 of PVLD010021504.1, forward strand.
AATACAAATTAAAACAACCCTGAGATTTCATATCACCCCAAAAAGTAGGGCTATCATTAAGAAATCAACCAATGACAAATGCTGGAGAGGCTGTGGGGAAAAAGGAACACTTCTCCACTGCTGGTGGGAGTGTCAAATTGGTGAAATCAGTTTGGAGTTTCCTGTGGAAATCAGTTTGGAGATTCCTTACAAAATTAAGATCGGGAGTCCCATTTAACCCAGTTATTTTCCTTCTGGCTATTTTTTCAGAAGAATTAAAAATGCCATACCACAGCAATATATATACACCCATGTTTATGGCAGTGTAATTTGTCATAGCTAAATCTTGGAAACAATACAAATGCCCATCCTCTGAGGAATGCGTAAAAAAGATGTGGTATTTCTATACAATGGAGTATTACTCAGCTATAAAAACGATAAGGTCAAGGCTTTTATAGATAAATGGATGCAACTAGAGACCGTACTCATAAGTGAAATAAGTGAGACCCACATTTCTAAACATCACACTGTCTCCCTGGTGTAAGAGCATGAAAGGGTAAAAAAAAAACCCAAAATGTACAATAGATAATAAGAAATGGAAAGAAATTGCTCAAAGGAAGGAACAGCTGGGATGAGGAAAAGAAGAAAAAGAAAGTACTAAGGAATTTTTTATATATCTATATATCTATATCTATATATATATATAAACATATATATATTGGTGACATAACTGTATTGTTGGTGTCTGATGATTTTTTGAGGGGAACACAATGATTAAAAGGTTTTTTATATTTTGACCAATTTTACATGCTTATATCTGGTAATCTGAACAATTTATATGATAACAACAATTTGCAGTATAACTACCATTCGTGAATTCCTACAATCCTGTCTAGTGAAACTATGTATTATCTCTAATGTCCTTTCAAATTATTATTTTCTTATTCCCTTTAATGATTTGACCAATCTTCTATCCTTACATCTGGTAATCTGAGCAACTTTGTTGAAGATAACAATATGTAATATAACAACCACTTTTAATTCCTATTATTTGATTTGAAACTCTATATCATTTTTAATGTCCTTGCTTTATTTTGTGTCTATTTTGCTATTGTTCATTTTTGTGGTATTTTCTTTAAAATAAAAAATAAAAATAAAAAAATCAACCAATAACAAATGCTAGTGTGGCTGTGGGAAAAATAGAACCTCCGCTGTTGGTTGGAGTGTAGACTGGTCCAAACACTGTAGAAATCAGTGTGGCTATTCCTCCAAAAACTAAGATTAAAAGTCCCATTTGACCCAGTTATTTCTTTTCTGGGTATTTTCCCATAAGAATTAAAACATCATACCACAGCAACATATGTGCATCCATGTTTATAGCAGCAGAGCCATAGCTAAATCTTGTGAACAACACAAATGCCCATCAACAGAGGAATGGAATTAAAAAGATGTGGTGTTTTATACAATGCACTTCTAAACAGCTATAAATAAGGATATAATCAAGGCTTTTATAGGTAAATGGATGCAACTAGAGACCATATTCATACATGAAATAAGTTAGACTCACATATATAAACCTTCTATTGTATTCCTAGCATAAGAAACTGAAAAAGTAAGTAAGATCTCATATGTTCAATTAATATTGTGAAAAGGAAAGAAACTGCTCAAAAAGAAAGAACAACTAGGATGGGGAAGGGAGAAAAGAAGGAAGAAAAAGAAGAAAATAAATATATATATTCGTACCAGATAGTTAAAATAATTATACTACTAATATCTGTTAGTTCATTGAAAAGAATGGATTGTGCTTATGTTGTTTGAGCAATTTTTCATGCCTATATCTTGAAATCTGAGCAACTACTTTGAAGATAATAATACACAATATATTAACCATTGTTAATTTCCTATTATCTTGTTTTGAAATGTGGTATCAGTGTGTTTTCTCTTTAAAATAGAAAAGAAAGAAATTGTCAAAGATTCTGTTGTTTTAAATTTTTTCTCTATTTTGGAAGGTAAACATTCACTATCATATTTTCAAAATAAAGTATGACTTTCTTATTTCAAATCTAACTCTGACTTTACTCTCATACGGATATTTACATTATCTATAGGATTTGAATTTTCTGTTTTATATGTTAAAATTGAAGTCATTAGATAGTTCCCATTCTTAATCTTACTCCTTTTGTAATTGTGATCTCACTCACTATCACAATTTATCACAAAGACTGTTGATTCAATATCAGAAATAACCTTCAGTTCAGCTCCGCTGAAGTTACCTGAATCCTGAGTCCCTCTTTTTTTAGCTGGGTGATTTCAACAACTTTCTGCTTAGTCTTCCTGCTTCCAGTCTTTCCTCTCCCCAAATTATCTTCCACACTTAAAAGATGTGTCAGCAGCTATATGATCAAATATTACCTTGTCAGTTATTCATTAATCTACTCCAAAAGGCAACGAAAAAGCCAAAAAGAAATGAGCCCAAAAATATTAGTCCCTTGTTTTTCAATGAGTGGTTTATTTTTGGGATTTAATATCATTGGATTTCAATAGATATAGGGAAAGTAGTCACAGTGAGTCACTGTTTTGTCCTACTTTGTTTTCATACTCATGTTTTTTGTTTGAATGCTGAGTTTTGCTCTGGCTATCCTGCTGGGTATGGGCATTCAATGACGTTCACCCTAATGCTGTAGTCACTCTGGCAGCTCTCACTTTCTGGGTCTCTCTGTGTACTCCAAGTCATACCTTTTTGTGACTACCTTTACAGTCTGTGGTTCTATAAAGTGCCCCCTTCTTGCTCCAAAGTCTATTCTGTCCTTATATCCAAGGCTCTGGCAATCAATGAAGCTAAGGATTACCTTTAGTCATATTGGGACATAAAGAAAACAAACAGACCACTAAATTATGTGCTGGATGTAGACTGTGGGCAAGGGTTCATACAGACCTCTGACCTTAATGCCTGCACTTTCAGATCCAGATACCTCCAGTGGTGACACATCACCAGCATGACTTCTCACTGTAGAAGGTGGGAATTCCATTTCTTTCATATCCTGAGCTTAAATGCAGAGTATCTATGGCTTGCTTGATTCCTCTCTGTTAATGTCCCTTTTGGCCATCTCCCACTCAGTCACTGTGGTAGCATTACATGAGAAACTCTGAGGTGTAGTTAAATAATTAACCACTTCCCCAAATGACTCCTGACTAAATATTAAATGTGGAAGTTGGGGCTGCACTAGATTTCTTCTTCAATTCCATCCTGATTTGGGGAAGCGGCCACTTTCTGAATAAAACCCCACACTGTTTTTGAAGTTCACAATAACTGTAGGTTTTACATGGGGATAGTGCAGCCAGCTCAGTCACTATTTCTTCCTGTAGCTGCAAGCTCTCTCCAGGGTTACCTTGTATCACTGGAGATAAGTCCCTCTGTAAATAAATATTTTAACATTAATTTTTAATATTATGATTTTTACTCTCTATGTTAAGCTATCCTAGAAATCCCAGTTAATCTTGTCAAAGGTTGGATGAATGGTTCTACTGGTTCCACTGCAAAATGCAACCAGGAAGTGCTTCTTTTGACAAATACAGACAACTTTCAAGTGATGAACTCTATTTTTCTCTGGTAATGTTTGCTTTTGTGGAAAGATTTTAGATAAAGGACATAAGGCATCAAAATTGCCAGTTATTCTATCGTGAATTTTCAAACTATCTATCAAAGAATGCTGGAGTATAGAAATGAGAAGGATACTCAAATATGGGTAGCTAAGAACCATTTACTTGGCTAGTTGAGTATTTTGTTCAACTGAAAAGTTTTATTTGTCAATCTGATCAAGATTTCACTCCTAGAAGTCCCAAAGACAGAATTTAGGAATTCAGAGATAATAGAGGGTAAGACAAATGCTATGAGAAACCCTGAAACATGTCAGATATGTACCTGTATGTCTAAAGCTTAAAGTTCCAATGCGAGATCAAAACAGAATAATAATCAGAGAATAGTTAAAACAAAGTACATGTTAAAAAAGTTAAAATTTTTCACAACCATTATATAGAGACAGTCTATCATATTGTAGCAAAATGGAGTTCTTTTTAATTTTTAAAAAACTCAATGTAATACAAATAGATATTAATGAAAATACAAATGCTTTTCTTACTTATAAAAAAATGGAGTAATTAATAGCGTGAAATCAGATAGAGAAATCAAGAAGAGACAAATGTCTTATAAAATAAAACATTCAAGGGCCAGGGTTATAGCTCAGCAGCACAGCACCTGCGTATTAAGCATGAAGTCATCAGTTTGGTTCCTGATACCAAATACATAGATGTAGATAGATAGATAGATAGATAGAATATATAAGAAATGTTTCCTTGATAAAAGATTTTTTATGAGAATGAAAATAATTGTGGTAACAAGATATAGCTCAACAGTGTGGTGCCTGCCCTAGCAAGCACAAGGTTCTGAGTTCGATTCCCGGTACCAAAATAAATAAATAAAGTGATGACAATACCTTGTATAAGTGACAAGGAGAAAGAAAGATATTTGTTAGAAAACTCCCTCAGTGCTGGTGGGGGTATGAAGAAAACTAGCACGTGTGTGATAGTGAGGGATTAGGAATAAAACATTCATATTTTTTAAAAAGAACTTCTATCTCTAAACAGATAATTATAAAATAGGAGAGTGTAGAGTATAAGTGATAAGGTACAACACATCCTGCTTCTCTACCATAAAACACACACTCAGTGATATGAATTTAAATTTTCATAAGTAATTGTTTCTTTTAATTCATTTGGATGTTTCAGTAGAAAATTCTAATTGTTTACTTTCATAAAATTTTCATATACACGCTCGCTGCTTGCTTGAGGCTTTTATGACTTTTCAATTTTCACAACTACCTCTTCTTTTCTAGAATAATTCTCAAACTACAAAACGCAAGTTTAAAACAAAATATAAAGCCTCCGCCACTAATCTTTCACCATATTTCTTTCATAGAACATTTGTCTTCTCCCGATGAGATATAAAATTTATCATATTTCGAGACTAAGTTATAGTATATTAAGGCAACAAGAAAGCTTAAAGGCAAAGGACAGTACAGAAATAAAAGCCATGCCTTGCCATGTTGGTTGAGTGGTCAAAAGAGGGCGCCACAGGATTTAAGAGCACTTCTGTCAAGCTGGTGTTAGCCCTTTAAGCAGTAGTCAGAAGGAAACCACATTATTATTGTTTTCAAATAATTATCGGGTGTTCCTGTGCTGGCAGTTACAGGAAACATTTCCGCAGAAGATAGAAATAATATTACTCAAAACATATTTCACTAATTTTTAAGTTTCTAGCTTTAATTCAAAATGTGAGTGCATGTAATATTTTAAGACACAAAGTTCTAATCTTTTCTTTATACTTAGCTAATGAAGAAAGCACAAAATATACTTCTAAAAATTATCACTTTTTGTTTTAAATTCCAGAATCTTGTTGGTATATGTGGTTTTAGAGATGATATTTAACTCTCATGGTTGACAGAAACAGAAGCCTTGAGGAATCATGGAAATGGATGTTGAAATAGTTGGGCTAAGATTCCAGGATTCCAAGGTTTCTGTGCTTCACTCTCTAATACAACAACAATCAAGTTCTGTAAATATTTATATGTCTGAGGGTAGTATATCAAGGGACTGTTCTTTCAGTTAGAGATGTTTAGTAAAGCAATTATAGATAAAATGCCAGTTTAACAGGGATTTGTTTTTAATAATTCTGAAAAATTAAGAGCAACAGAAGAAAATACTAAATTTGCAATGTGTTCTTAATTAGTAAACCTGGGCTATGAATATAATTATGGTTTATCATTCTACTTTTTATCAAATATTTCTATAACAGACTATATTTAATGTAACGTATGTTGGGAGAAGACATTTAATAAACCATTATGTGCAGATTATATATAAACTACAGATTTTAAAGATCCATGATTATCAATAAATGTTTATTAAAAATACTAATACAGACAAAAGTTGTATAAATGGGCACTTGCTAAAGACAGTATGACTGCTTACAGTCACCTGTTAGCATAAGTTCATTTGTTTCTAGAATTATTTGCTTCACACTATATTTTATCTGTTGATTCCTTGAGTCTTCTGTAGCAAAACTGTGTGTGTGTGTTTGCGTGTGTGTGTTTATGAATGTAAGGAGCATGTGAGGTACTTCTTAGTAAAATTTGGCTACACAGTTGATTTGGAAGAGTTTTTCTAAAATGGTTTGGTCATGTGTACATCACAAATTTTCTTTTCAAAGAGAACCAATCTATTAAGAAAGGAATTCTTTTGTTTTCACTCATATAGTATCTATATAAACAGACATAGAATGCTGATGGTGCAGCAGTGAGAATAAGGGAAGCATCAGTAAAATGAAAAGGAAAATTGCAACTCTGACTGTAAAAATATATACTGAATTTTACTGGAAGATTCCTTTTGAATACCTACAAAAAAGGGTCACATTGTAGTTTTTCTTTGCATGAAAACTTATGTAGCAAAAAAAGATATGCAGAAGATTTCTGCATATGGTTTATGCATAAGAATAAATAAATAATAACTAAACAAAAAATTAACAGTTAAATTTTGGTTTAGTATCTTACTGCTTGCATCATTTTAATAACTAGCTCTTTTTCCTTGTTTTTTTTTCTACCCTGGAAGACAACCGGACAGAAGAATGATCAAGATCTTCTTGAAACTCATAAAATGCAATGCATTCACTTTCAATCTAAGATAAAAAGATAATTTAGCCAAAATCAATCATTCAAAAGCACTGACATTGATTTTCCCCCAAAAGAAGCTCAATTTCTGGTACTACAAGTTGAATTTTATTTCAATTTTCATATTTTATAAATTTATGTTTCGTTTCTTGACATATAAGGATCAATTAGCCATGAGAGGCAACAGCTTGGCTGTATACAAAGCATCACCAAACAACAATTCCTATCGAAGCTTGCTCTCTTTCCTTGAACTCAGTTTCTGAGCAAACAAAGGGTTTTTTTTTTTTTTTTCAAAGATTTCGGGCCGAGAATATAGCTCAGCAGCACAGTGCCTGCCTGACAAGTGCAAGGTCATGAGTTCAACTCCTGGTACCAAAAAAAAGAATCACACAAAGGTTTTCAATACACTTTTTAAGGACAAAATCCAGATGTACAGAAATAAGGGTCACAAGAAATAGGGAGACTTTAGAAAACCTAGCTTTTCCTAGTTATTTTTCTCTCTTCACTGAGACAAAATATGTGACACCCAAACTTAATTTAGATCATAGTTTTTAGAAGTTTCAGTCCATAATTGGGTAGCATTGCACTATGAATCCATCACATATGCTAGATTCAACCACCTCTGGGAAAGCCCCACCTATGACTGCATGAGGATTTGGGCAAACATCCAGTTACACAAACTAGATTCAGCCACCTCTGAAAATGCCTCACTTATGGCTACATGAGGCTTTGAGGGGACATCTAGACACAAGCCTTAACATTTTATACCTAGACCCCCCAAAGCCTCAGGCTTATCCCTTTATAAAAAAGGCATTTAGTCAATCTCCAAGAGTTACCAAATTCCTAACAGTTTCAGCACTCCTGAAAAGTCCAAGTTCAAAGTATTTTCTGAGATTTAAGGCAACTCTTAGCTAAGAGCCTCCCCATATACAATGAAAAGGAAGTTAAACACTGCCAACATTCAATGGCAGAAGATAGATATTACCATTCTAAAAGGTACAAATACAGGGATATAAAGAAATAGGATCAAAGCAAGTCTGAAATCCAGCAGGACAAATATTATATCCTATAGTTCCATGTCTAGCATCCCCAGCAATCTGTGATGAGATATGAACTCCATAGGACCTGGGTAGCTTCACACCTACAGCACTGCTAGTGGTTGTAGCTCCCATGGCTTCTTTCTGGGGCCATCTCTGCTTCCTCCTTGCAGTTTTTCTAAAATGATCCATGTTCCTGGCTTCTCCAAACTTCGAGGGTCTATAATGCACCTTCAGCTTCACACTCACAGCTTCACAAACTGTCTTCTGAGAAGTGCACTCTCTGGCCTTTCTGGCCTTCTTATAAAATTGATGTTAGCCTCCATGACCCCATATCACTTTCATTCTGCATGCACTTAAAACCAGAACCATGTGGATGATGCCAATGTCTGCTGCCAGCTGAAACAGTATGAAGCATTCTTGCTGTCTTGTCTGTAGGGGTCAAGGGTCTATGAATCAAATCCCAAGGAACAATTTCCGTAGGCCACCACCAGTCTGGAACATGGTGATCTGAGTCTCTCTTCTCAAAGCAGTCTTTCATCTTTGCAACTCTGAGGCTGAAACTGCTGGAATCCTACTGGTTCTTGTGATATCCTCAGGTCATATTTTCAGTTTTCTTCTTTTGAAATGCTTTGCTTTTTATGACTAGACTTTTCAGTAATCAATTTCTCCTCTGTTTCATCTTTGTAGGCCACAAAATTACTGGAGTTTCCATTCTGGCCAAAAGCACATTGTTTGGAATCATTCTGTTGTGTATTTTGCTCTTGGTTCTCAATATAAATCTTGTGAAAAGCCCCCAAAAGCAGCCATTCCACTGGCTCAACATTAGACTCTCTTGAAATTTCTTCTACAATATAAATTAGTTTCTCACTCTTAATCTTAGTCTCAGGTGAAGTCTCTGGATCCAAGCAAAATGCAGACAAACTTTCTGGCAAAGTATAACATACACTGTTCGCAGTCCAACAGCCAATGCAGTCCTTCTTCCATGCAAAATTTACCCAGGCCTATCAGCCTTCCAGTGTTCTGAGCTCTGAACAGAATCTCCCATCAAGTACAACATAAGGCATCCCAACTCTACTTTTTCAGCCAGCATGTCAGAACATTTCCAAACTCTTCCCACAAGCCAGTCCCAAAGATTCCTGAACCACATGGTCAAGTATAGTCACATAAATGACCCTACTTCTCCAAGAACATGTTGGTACTGGCATTGTAAACATGTTGAAAAGTACAAAGATAAATGAAGCCCAGTGCATAAAGAGTCTGAAAGCAGATCTTAGAATTCAATTACCAACTTGGGAACCAGTTTTTACACTGGAGGGGTTATGAAAGAATGGGACCAAAATATAAGGTCTAGAGTGTGTAAAAACTACAATGAGATTGATAAATTTCAGAGTTGAGTTATACGTTGAATAAAAGCTTACCTTAGCTTCTTAAATGTTGCACTACAATTTTAGTTTTTTAAAGGGGGGATGTTGATTTAAAATATCCTGTAGTAGCAAAATCACATATGCTCAGAAGTAAGGAGAGAAAGAAGGGAAAAATTATGGCCAAAAAGGCTAATTTTTTTAAAAATAGAATTAAACTGGCACTTAGGAGACCCGGTTTATAACTATAGGTCTGATATAAACTTGCTGTGTTTCTCTGGCTCTTAGTTTTCTCATATGACTTAAAATGCTTATAATAAATGATCTCTCCGACTATTTATGATTCTGCAATTCTACTTAAGGTCATATGGAACCAAATGCTGCAATTTTCTATGCTTTTACTAATGTTAATTTATAATTAATAAAAATAATATGGTTATTTAAAGTAATACATTAATATTAATTTTAGTTGGAGTCTTCTGGTACTATTCTAACTATGCTGATGTGACAGAACGTCTGTACTTTGTTTGGAAGAACTATGTTTGACACCATTTCTTGCTATCTATATTTATCTGGAGATACAAAATGGAGAATGACCAGAGGATTGGATTATTTACAAAAGCCAGAAAAACATACCCTGGAAAGGGCTGGTTTGGAGAAATCTCTGGCATAAGCCACCTTTCTCCTATGCTCCAAACTCCTCCCAGCTCACTGATTTCCAGTTAAACCTGATGTTCCTGTCCTAGTTGGCTGTTTTGTTCTCTTTCCTGTACTCCTGACATTTGCACAGCTCTTAGGGATATGATCAGTATCTTGATTTCCCTTTTCTCTGTAGGTACTGAAGTTTTGCACTTTTAACTATATCTGCATCAATATGTGTTCCCTGGTCCAACTCTATAGACTGCTTGTCTAGTATTTCAGTTCCTGTCTTTAACCCTTCAACTATTATTTGTGCTAGGAACCCACATGAGTGTAGGCTCTCATCAAAATTTGCCAGTGAGTTTAAGCAGAAAGAGTTTCATGTGCCAGCCTATTTAAACGTCAAGCAATAGGTCTTGTTTAAAAGTCCATTTAATGTGGTACCTGGATTAGTGGAATATATGAAAAGTTACTTATCATTTTGCAGTGGCCTTGCTGGTTGAGCTAAACCATCCTGTCACAACTAGCATACAAAATTATTCTAAGAACTTTTTTTGATAACTGTTTTATTAATTAACTTTTTACTATTTATACTATAAATAGTATATAATTTTTACAAATGCCTTCTCTTTATGTCAGGTGCCACTAACATGGTAATATAATGTTTCTTTTAAAAAGAAGTTAAATAACCATAAATAAAATGAAATAAAATTTGAGTAGGCTAAGGAAAGTTATTATAGTACATTATTATACATATGAGGCAGTAGTAGGCAAGTACGGAAGAACTATGCAAAAGGTGTAAGAATGAGGGCAAATTTGAGAAACACAAAACCAGATAACATCACAATTGCTCTCTGAACTCAGATGTGAAGATTTCCTTAATTGTCCCCGAAAGGAGAACAAAATTATGAAGTTATTTTATATTCAGGTTTTTATTTGCTTCCTTCCATTTAACATGATATATTTTAGTACTAGGTGTCTGTCAAATGATTATACAATCCAAAAGCATTAGCTTTGCCTAGGTCATACTCAATGAAAGCAACTTGCATTCCAGACAAAAGTCTGTCTTATCACATGATCACATTACTCCGAAATGACTGCAATAAGTCTATAAAAATGCACTTTTTCAAAGGGTGTCAGAATAGCAAGAGAGACAGAAAAACGATTCTCATTTCACTGAGAATGTTCCCCTAAAATTCTAGCTGCAGCACATGCCCAGATCAACTCTCAAATAATAGCATAATGGCTGTTTTTACAAGCTAAGTTATAGGTTCTTTGCTCTCATGTAGCATGAATGGCAAAGAGATATTTGAAGTTTTGAAGTTCAAAATAAAACCAGAAAAACAAGGTATAGCAAAAAAAAATCTGCTGTGGACATTATATAAAGGTGACTTTATATGTCCCTTAAAGGAAAGGACTTACTTATTTTAAGGGTCACTACATTTAATTTATGCCGAGCTACTTTTTGCTTCATTAAGGAGAATGGTTAACAGTTTGCCCAAGAGCCTATGATTTCTCAACATATCAGCTTCTATCAAGTTTTAAGTTCTGGTTAACTCTTTGAACAACAGACATTAATGAAAGTCTCACCTGTGAATAGCACCTATACTTACATTAAATTCTTAATTCTAATAAAACCTAATAACATAGGCAAAGCAGATATTGGTACGTCCATTTTAGAGAAGAGGAATTTCAAAACTCTCAGGAGAAGCACTTTTGTTTATATTATACATTAATGGCACAATAGGTACTGTCATTGTAGGGTGAAGGAATTTCAGCCTTATATGTTTCTAGGTTCTATCTGGACTAGGTTGTCACTAGATGCAGCAGTGCAGTTCATAATAGTTTTAGAGGATGAGGAAATGAGAAGGGAAAGAGTTCTGAACTCTATATTCAATGTTCAGCTATTTCTTGAAAAGAATGCAGTGTTATACTCCCAAACTATCTTGAGAGCTGAGCAGCCCTGGAAGAAATTGCTCTTATGGCCTGATATAAACTGACACAAAGAAGCCAATTGAAGTATATGTAAACACAAACTTTGATCTACCTAGTCTGAGTACACAACTGAGCAGATTATTACACACAAATTTTGTTTTGTTTTTAGGTGACTAATACACAGATTTTTCACTTTTAGTATCATTTGATATTAAAATAAATTGATCCAGTGGACCTAAGTACTATATGTTTCCAGGTATCCTTGCATTTTTGACAAAAACAAATTTCAGAATACCATTAGGAGCCAAAGGAGAGAAGACAAGGCCAGAATTAGAGGTTTAGGACTCATCAGTGTAGACTTAGTATTTGATATGATAAAAATAAGTACATTTGCCCAGTGTTAGTATGCAGCAAGAGACAAGCTATATATATGGAATGGGACTTGTGGAATGTTAAAGTTTAAATATCACTTTCTGTATTGAGAAGTAACTAGTGGTCCTCAACAGAGTATTTTCATTGAAAATGCAGAAGCTGTGTTAGTAAAGAGTGGGAAACAGATACGGCTCTTAGAAATGAAACTGAAACTGCATGTGCAGCAAGCTCAGTGATCAAGGTTATTCAAGCAGCAGTTCCCTGTACTAATAAATGGCTGGAAGCTGATGGCTCCCACTTTGAGCATCTCTTGAAATTTTAAAGGCCAAAGATAACCTGTATTAATCTCATAATTTGTCAATAAGTTTAGTATTAGAATATATATACAAGATTTTCTTTGCCTAAAGCATGTATACATTTTCTCTCTATCTCCACATATATATGCATATATATGTATATATACATATGTATATATGTGTATATGTACGCATTTATGTATTACATATGTATACATACCTTTAGTTATAACCATCTAAGAGTAAAATAAAAAATAATTTAGCTCAATGGTATCATAAAATGTGATAAGACTATGAAAACCCATATTCTTCTCCTTATTTTCTGCTGGGAATAAGTACTGCAAGCCACAATGCCCTAACTCAGAGAAATCTCCTTTCACAGTTCTGCTGGTAGCAATTTAAAACCTTTATTCATTACTGTCATCTCTTAAAGACCTTCTATTTGTCCCTGTTACAAGTTTCATTGAAAACAAGTGGTCTAGGGAAAGAAATAAATAATTCTTCAACTGACTAAGGAATAGTTAAAATACATAAATAGTTATTTCAAAATGGGTCCCAGTATTTGGAATTATTTTGTATATCCATTACTCTGCATTTATATACACACAGTATATCTCTTATTTTTTAAATATTTCTATACCAGCTTTTTTCTTCAATGTTCAGTGATGACAATCTCAAATGTTCAGTAATGAGAATCTCAAAATAGCAACCTATTCATATGATTAGCCAAGGAAAATATGTTGAGTTCATACATTTCCAAACCACAGGAATACTCATTAATAGTAACAACATTAAGCCTCTCTAGAAAAGAAATCTGAAGATAGGTGAAATATTTTGCTTGTCAAAGTTTATACTTTATTGCCAGTCATGGTAGTGCATGCCCATAATTTCAATACTGAAGAGGTTAAAAAAGGAGGATGACGTTGAACTTGAGGGCAGCCTGAGCTACATAATGAGTTCAAGGCCAGTTTGAACTACATAGTGAGACCTTGTCTCAATAAAACCATCATTTTAGATGGAAAGATGTATCTATTTGTAGAGATTCAATTGAGCGGAGAAAACTTTCTGAACATAAAGAACAAGGAAAAACTGGCTATCCAAAGAGTATTTAAATGTCTTTACACCAAATGCTTATACACCAACAAGCACACCCATAAATATAAATTTACAGTTAAAATCTGAATCTATCAAATTGCCCCGGAAGATGTTGAATGACCAAGTTCTTGTCCATGAATCATGAAGTCATAACTGAGGAAAAAGAAATCTTGATGACTTGGTTGAAGTGTTATCCAAAAACATCAACCTGAAGAACTGTTTTCTCTGTTTAAGAAAGTACAATTTAAGATAAGGCCTAGATAATGCACCATTAAAATAATAAAGGCCTAAAGCAAGAGGAATAGTTTGTGCTGAGATCATTAAAATGATTTCATTCTTTAATCAAATGCCAATTGCTTTTCAAGCCACATATTTCTCCACACCCAAAGTATCTCCACCATTTAAATTCCTACCTACCTACTGACTGACATAGAGCAAGGCACAAAGTTAGACTCTGTCAATTGGGAAAAAGCTGGATTTCCTCATCACCCACTTATTTCTATTGAACTCACCCCTTCTTTCCATATGCTAATTATACTAGGTAACAGCACAGAATTTAGTACCAGATCATCTTAAGTTAAAATCTTCTTCAATCCCTTATTATTATAACTTTTGAAAAATCATTTAGCTCTTCTGTTCCTCAGTTTTCTTATCTCTAAAATGTAATAATAGAATTTAACATATAAAGTGATTATGATGAACATATGAATTGAAATAAACATTCTTCATTTTAAGGCCCAGAATGCCTCACTGGGTACTCTTTGTGACCAGGTTTCCTCCAAGACAAAATACGTGCGTTTGGTTGCATTGAACTTCAAAGCAATTTTTGATGTGAATCATATTTGCATACTTCTTGTATGTGAGTAAGCTGTGCACAAATTATCATGCTTTCAGCACTGAGTCCACTCAAAGCCCTTACATATAAATATTCTTGTGTGTGTGTGTGTGTGTGTGTGTGTTCACAACAGATAATTGACATCTTTTTGACCCTGTATGTAAAATTCTACAATGGTATTTTCAGACTCTTAACAGACACACTATTTTACACCTAACTTAATTCTATTAGGTTTTTTGATTGTTGTTGATTGCAAGTTCAAAATTAAACACAACCTACAGCTTAAAATGTACTGTTTATGAATTTCATTAACTTAATTTTTCAGTTTCCTTCAGTGCCTACAAAGACTCCTACACTCAACTGCCTTCCCTGCTGGACCCCAGGGACTCTTAGCTCTGCTTCAGACAGAGAAGATGGACTTGTGCTTTCATTTTCTACTTGTGAAACAGCCAAGCTGTAGTCGCTATTGCCCCAGCCCTACCTGTGAAAGCCAAAGACAGAAAAAGTTGCTCCTCCTTTCTTTTCTGGTTTTGCCTTATTTCATATGGATTAAATTGTGTTTTGTTAGCTTTGAAACTCCTAAACGCCTTTCAGGTAATTACACTACTGGTTTTACCCCTCCCATCCTATTGCATACATAAAGGAAGGCAGATAAGCCATGCCCGTTAGAAGCATAGTAAAACAGTTTACAGCTCCTATAAGCAAGGCCTGCCTTCTTTTTTGAATGTGGTTAAGCTAGGAAACTGAAATGTGGGTGTCTGTGGAAACAGCCACTCAAATGATTATGAGATGAGACATACAGAAACCAACTTGTAAAGGGCTATGCTAACTCCATCCTCTTTCAGCAGTGACAAATTATAACTCTTTTTCAAATGAAAATTTGGACTAAGAGCATACCTTCAAATTTTCCATCAATAGACTCAGCTGCTTGGTATTGTTTTTCCCTTGACTGTACAGGGTGGTTCTGAATAGTCAGAGCTATAAGCAGATTTTTATTTTTAGCTGCAAACTCTAGCCACCTACCTGATTTCATACACACAATCTCATTGAACATCATCCTCTGTAAATGTGCCCTCCCAACTTCTTTGATGGTGCAAGTAGACTGCCATATTGGTTAAAATAAATAAAATATAAAGAACATCGGCTTTGCAGTCATACTTGTTCTCAATTCCTGATTCAGTCAGTCATTAACAAAACTAAGGGGAAACTCAGATTGTGGGAGGGAAGATGCCTGTGATCTTAGTCCCTACTCTGAAAAGCAGTAATTACATCATACTAGGCAAATTGTTTAATGTCATTTTACTAAGTATTTTCACTTATAAAATGGTTATAATATGTCCTCTAACTTGAAGGGCCATAAGAAATTAGTAAAGCATTACATAAACCTAATCTGGTGTAAGATAGAGAGATTTTAATGAATTTTATACACTATCCTCATAATCATAATCATAATATCTATATTATTATCTAAAGAAAACAAAATAACATTCCTTCTTCTTTTGGTCTAATCTATATATTGATAATCATGATTCATGAGTATTGAGAAAAATCTCCAAATTAACTAATTTGAAGAAAATATTGTAGTCTCTAAAATACTATATGAACTGAAGGTTAAGTGTTGCAAATAAAAGAAGTTAGCAAGGGTCCATATGCCCTTGTAGTGGATTGACAACTGGTGGTCAATTTATAACCCCCAGCTGAACTGAGTAAGCGTGGTGCTGGGTGAGGGAGGCCCACCTGGGGATTGTTGCCAGCAGCATAAGAGGCAGGACTGGAGAAGAAGTGAGGTTGTTGGGAGCTGAGAAAGGCTGTTGGGAGCTGGTAGAGGCTGTAAGGAGCTATTGGTTCTTTTGGAGGAGCTTATCTTTCTGGCTTTCCTAATGAACTTGGCTGTTTGCACCTCTGAGGAACTCAGGATCTTGTTGTCCCTGAAAACAGCTTCAGTTCATTTTGCGGGTGCTCGGCTCCTCACATTGAGCATTGCTTCCTGGCTCCAGAGGGGAAGATGGTGCACTGCCAGTCTCCTCGAGAA
>PVLD010021505.1:0-31354 GCA_004027595.1 Dinomys branickii
GGCCCTCCGATCCTTTCCTCCAGGAGAGGTTCTGCTTGGTCTTTCCTAGGGCTTCAGTTCCCATTTCAGATCCTTCTTGGGTTCAGGGTACACACCTCTCTCCTTTCTGTCTTCATATTGCTATATTTCATTGTCTGGGTGGTAATCCTCTGGGAGGTTCTCTCTCTGCTGCCTACCCGGTCGCCATCTTCCCGGAAGTAGTGGGCTTGTAATTTTAAAGTAGAGCATTTTGCTCAGATAAATTAGGGCTGGAGCCACTCAGTTGATTGGTAGTTTGAGGGCGTCAGTCCCTTTCAGCAGGGATTGACTCTGGACTCTGGACTCAGATCTGCTGGGATCTGACAGCTTTCAGCTCCTGTGTGCCTCTCTGCCCTCGCGCTGGACTAGGAAAAGGCGCCGGAGCATAAAGGGCTGGGTGGGAGCTTTTGGGAAAGGGGAATGTGAGTAGCGTTGCTATCACGGGAGGAAGACATTAAGGAGAAAAGCCACAGAGCAAAGTTAAGCAGCGAGGACATTGGTGCCTTTCCAGGTGTGGACCGGTATCAGCCCGAGGGCAGAGCGTGCCAGAGCGAGGTTCAGAAGAAGGCTTCCAACAGTGAGAGAAACGCAGTGATCTGACTCTGTCCTTCTCTGCTAAGGCCAAGCTCGTCCTTCCCTCGCTGTCCAGTGTCCCGTCTGTGCACAGAGGCGGGCTCAGAGGAAAGCCTTTCCACATTGCCTTGGATTGTAGTTCCAACTTCCTCACACTAGTTCAGCTTTCCTTGAAAGAAGCTCCCTCTGGCCAAATGCGCGACAACTGAATCATCAGGACAGATGTGATAGTAGTGGCTTGTTGTAGCATACTGGACGGTAAGAACCCATGAGTCCACACTGATCACAGCAAGGGAAAGCTCATCGTTACAGCAGAACACTGAGTAACAAATGTAAGGAGAATGCTGGCCCAGGAAGTGACCGTCACACGGCCGTCACAGCTGTAGGGAGTGGATGTGAGTCGTGAGCGGGTGCTAAGCTCTGGGGTGATCGTTACCTCTTAGAAGAGGAAAATGATAACTTCACAGTGGAGAAACCGAACGGACACTAATTCGGCTCACCACGTGCTTGCAATTTAATAACCGTAATAGTAAAATAAAACAACATCATCATTTACACAGTATTTATGCCAAAGAAATACATAACCTGAGTCTAATCACAAAGGAGCTCCAGAGCAGCCCATGTTGAAGGAGGCTAGACAGGTCGCCTGGCCCATACTCTTTAGAAATGTCAATATCATTAGGAAAGAAGAAAAGGTGTTGAGATTAACAGAGGCTAAAGAGACACGATGACTAATGCAGCATGCGTTTGGTAGATTGGGTAGGATCTCAGGGTACAGTATGTGTGAGTCAGCCTTCGCAACAGCACACCCTAAAGGGAGAAATGTTAATTGGGCTCACCGTGTCTGAGGGTTCAGTCCATAGTCAGTTGGCCCGAAGGCCAGAACATCAGGTCAGAAGGGGGAGACTAAAGCCCCTTCATTCACCGTGGCTGGGAAGCCGAGCAGAGGAGCAGCTAAGAGGGGGACAGGGCCAGGCACCAGATACAGCCCCCAAGGGCAACCTCCACGCTCAGCTGACAAACACAAAGTGCGCTTCACAAATGCCCGGGCTGGCCTCCAAGCCTGTCACATGGACCGTTAAGCTTAACCATAACAAGTGCATTATGGGGACTGGCGATATTTGATTATGGACCATGTTTTAGGTAATAGTGTTCCATCGATACTGCATCCTCTGAATAGGATCAAGGTACTGTGGTTATGTAGGAGAATGTCCTTGTTTTTAGCAACTACACACAGAAGTATTTATGGGCAAAAGAGGATGCTATCTGCAGTTTTGCTCTTGTATGATTCGGAAATAAAGACAGGATGGTGGGGGGAAGCAAGGAAAAAGTTTGTTTTGGAGTTTTTTTTTTTTTTCTATTTTTGCAACTTTTCTACAGGTTAGAAACTTTTAAAAAATTGACCTTTAGGTATGTTGCCATTGCTGCCTCTTAGTCCCTGAGATGTTTCCACAGCTAGCAGACCTCAGTATCCTTTTCATGTCTAAGAAGTGCTGCTACTCTTTGCCCCCCACCAGATTGGTCCAGAGAAAGGTGCGGTGCACCTGGCCACGGCAGCGATTCTGAACGCGGTGTGGGACCTGTGGGCGAAGCAGGAGGGAAAGGTAACTGCACTGGAATCCTGCCACGGCTCCGAGCCACCCGCCGACACGTGACTGTCTCTGCAAGCAGCACTCTGAGGACCAAAGACGAATGCGCAGGCGCAGATCCCCAGAAGGAAATACGTGGGGGCGCCATTCTTTTCTCTACCGAGAGAGGTTGGCGCTGTGTAGGAAGTTTCAGGGGTGGGTTAGGGAGGGATGCGAGGGAAAAGGGTGGACCCAGAGGTGAAGGGCCGGGAGGCACAGGCGGTGGGTCTGACAGCGAGAGTTCACTAGCGAGGAAGCTATTAGCAGAACACAAGTGGGTGCTTATGCACGTTCTACAAATCCTTTTGTTTCGTTTCTTTTTACTCCAGCCTCTGTGGAAGCTACTTGTGGACATGGTAAGTGTATCCTTTTGCATTATAAGGGCTTCTTCTTCTTTTTTTCTTTTTTTTGAGATAGACTTGTGCTGTGCAATTCAGGCTGGCCTTAAACTCACGATATAACCCAAGCTGGCCTCAGGCTCATGGCAATCCTCCCGCCTCAGCCTCCTAAGTGCTGGGATTACCAGCATGTGCTACCATGCCTGGTTTACAGCTGCTTCTAATGAGGTGGATTTCCTGGGTTATTTGGATAATCTGTAAGTCTGTCTGTTGCTTACTGACAATAAAGCAAACCCCAGCAAAATACAGTCCCTTGGTGTAATGTGTAGTGACAGCTATGCTCAGGAAGGCTGGGTGGTGTGGCGGATGGTGAGCTCAGGTCCTGCAGCGGACTTGAGATGCAAATTCTCAGCCTGCACTGCCTGACAATGCAAAAAGGATCATCACAACTGCTGGGACCCTCACAGAATTAAAGACCCAATGAAAAAAGGACTCCCTAAACTCAGAAAAGCAAGATGTTACTCTTAAGGCATCATCCTGTTGCTGTGACGGCCAAAGCAAGGCTAGATGGGTCTGGGTCTTGGTGTCTCCACTGTGAGGTTCCAGCAGGGCAGGAACTTGACAGTGAATTCCAAAGATGTGTCCTTGGCTCTTTGCTTTCCCCCTGGCCTGTTTATAGCAAGGACCAGCACTTTGCTGCTGAGCGGGGAAACACTCTGGCTGAGGTAAAAGGGAGCAGAGTTCGGAGCCAGGAAGGTCTGGCTTTGACTCTGGACTTCACGGCTCACCACCAACCGAGCAGCCTTGGGCTCGTTACCTACACCCCGTGTGAGACTCTGCTGCCCGCCGTGACGCCTGCTGTGCGCTCACAGAGGCCCTGCTGTTATGCGGCAACAGGATGAAGGAAAAACCACACAAGCAAAGGCCTTGAGGACATTGGGTCAGGGGGCCTTGCCCCTCCTCGCAGACAGGGAAGGCAGGCGCCCGTGACTTCTGCTGCAGGACAGTGGTGGCATGGGGGTGGCCCAGGGTGCCCTGGCTTTGAGAGCCACCTGAGCCGCTCCAGGACCACTCGCAGGCCCTCAGGGATTACTGAAAGTCACCCTGGGGCAGAGCAGATGTGCAGAGGGAACCCAGGTGTGTGTTTGCTTGCCTGGTCCCGAGTATTCACGCTGCCGGGTCCCCTAGCCCAGAAGCTGTGTTGGTCAGAAAGAACACGGCAGGAGAAAGGGGAAGGACCTTAGGTTTGTCAGGGGCAGCAGTGAGCTCAGAGGACCCCATGCCAAGGAATGCCAGGACCAGACAATTTCACTCAAGTCCCAAAAGCCCATATGCTCCCCACGGATCAGCGTAAGCAGCCTCTTAGGCCCGGAGCCTGCCTGCATACTGATTTGGGCCTTTACCCTCCTATCCCACTGCCAGGACCCCAGGACACTGGTATCCTGCATCGACTTCCGGTACATCACAGACGTCCTGACAGAGGAGGATGCCCTGGGTAAGGCTGCTGGGCGTGGGACTGGAGATCTGGGCAGGGAGACACGCCCGGCAGCCCTTGGCTCTGCTGAGTAAAGGAGTGATGACAGTTTTTGTTTTTGTTTTTCAGAAATACTGCAGAAAGATCAAATTGATAAAAAAGAAAGAGGTGGGTTGGGAGGAAATTTCCCTCCACTTTTGAGTACCCCTGTGCCTGGGGGCAAAACTGTCCTTCTAGGTACCTTGCACTGAGCAGCTGTACTCTCCTCTCTGCCAGATGTGTGGCTAAGGAAGCCACCTGGGGAGCTGGGCTGCAGGGTCATTTCAGCCA
The DNA here is from genome assembly GCA_004027595.1 of Dinomys branickii. Lineage (NCBI taxonomy): Eukaryota > Metazoa > Chordata > Mammalia > Rodentia > Dinomyidae > Dinomys > Dinomys branickii. Next base: position 4,362 of record PVLD010021505.1, read on the forward strand.
CTGCTTCCAGGAAGCTGGGCTCTAGGGTTGCACTGTGGGGCCTGCAGAAGATATCCTGGTCACTGTGACACCTCGATGCGGCTAGGCCAGTGGTGTGTGGGTATGAGAGGCCCCAACAGAACAGCTGGGGTGTCTGTGGGCAGCAGCTTAGCCACGGGCAGTTCTAATTCCCAAGATCCTGGGAAGCACAAAATGTTGAGTGTTGCTGGACCTGGTAGTGCATACCTATAGCCCTAGTACCAGGAGGCTGAGGCAGGAGGATCACCGCAAGTTTGAGGCCAGCCTGGGCTACATAGTGAGTTCAAGGCTGGCCTGAACTAAATAACAACTCTGTCTCAAACTGCACCACCACCCCGAACCCCACAAGAAAGTCAAGTCTTGTATTTTCCAGAAGAGCAAATGCTGACACATGGTTACCCGGCCTACACCACGTCGTGTGCCTGGCTTGGATACCCGGATGACTTGCTGAAGCAGGTGAGCTGTGTGCCTGGGTTTGCAGATAGGCTGGAGGAGGGACAGCCAGCTGATTTTCCTCCCATGCTCACACTGCTACAGTCATAGGTCACTTGTGACACAGATGTGTGGGTTCCCTCAAATGACTGTGGGGACACCACCCAGCATCCTCAGTGCTGAGCGGGGTCGACCTGGAATGGGAATCAGACCACAGCACACAGACTCACCTCACAGGACGGCCCCGCTTCAGATGCCAGTTTTGTATGGCCAAGTTGTCACTTGAGCTTCTGAGCCACTGGCTAGAAATGGCTCCTTCCCACACTCCCTTGCATCTGACCCTTGGCTGGAGCAGCTCACAGAACTCGGGAACATTCACTGGTGATACTAGGTACTGTCACAGCTCAAACTCAGGCAGAGCCACACGCAGGCGACAGGAGCCTCTGTCCCCTCTCGCAGTACCCAACACATTCACCAGCCCTGAGGCTCTCTGGACCCAGTCTTTGTGGAATTTCGTGGGGCGTCCTTAAGCAGGCAGGTGGATGACATTAACCATTGAAAATCAACCCTCAGTCCTCCTCTGCTCTCTGGAAGGCGCGTGGCAGTCAGCACGGCTCACCTATTACTCCTTCTCATCGTCGTGTTTATGTAGAGTCGAGAGAGAAAGACGCAGAGATGGAGTCACGGAGGCTGCCTGCTGCCTGCTACTCTCACATCCACTGGTTCTCTGGGTGCCTCAGAAAATGCTAACTTCAAAACCAGGGACGTAGCCGGGCACAGTGGCACATGCCTGTAATCCCAGCACTTGGTAGGCTGAGGCAAGAGGGCTGCTGTGTGTTCAAGGCCAGCTTAGACTACATAGCGAGTTCAAGGTCAGCCTGCACTACATTGTGAGACCCCCCAAAACGAAAACAAAACAAACGCAGGGACACTCATGCTACATACCCCTCCCAGGAACCCTGTGACGGTGACAGGAACGGTCCCCTTACAGCTGATGAAGAAAGCCTCCCTACAAGTGGAAAGAGTGATCCACGCTCTGCTGGCCAGGCTGTTTCTCGCTTGATTTCAGCAACATGTGGTGGTTTCTCTGGTTCCTGTGCAATGACCATAATGTTTGTGGAACCTGACCAGACACGAACAAGGTCCCATCCCACAGGGGAGCAGTGTGTTACGTATACCATGCAGGCATTGACAGGTTCACCCTTCTCCCCACAGCTCTGCACGGCAGCCCTCAAGGACGGCTGGACCAGGTAAGTTCTTGGGTGATGACTTGACCATCCTACTTCGCAGCATGAGGAAGGCAGCCAGGGATTCAATGGCATCAACAAGGCCAGAGACAGTCTGCCACGTTGGCTTCATGAGGTGCAATTAAAAAAATACAGTGACGGCTGCTGCCCAGTGCCATCCAACAGAAAGGCAGGCTGGCGGAAGCATGATGCTGTATCTGCCACCGTATCGTTTCTGGCTCTTCCCCAAAGTCAAATGACCACAAAAGGGAAATGCTCTGAATTGATGCAAGACATCGAGGCAGCCAGAACAGAGCAACTAAAGACCCTGCTGAAAGAGCACTTCCAGAACTATTTCAGAAACTGGCAGGAACAATGGGGTAAGGGTGTTCAAGGCAAATGGCAGTATTTTAAGCATTCAGAGCAATGTGTCTTTTACTGTAATGAACTTTTAATGTAAATATTCATCGTGGTTTTTTTATCGCACTGCCTATATGACTGACACTGAGTGCACGGCCACGTGAGAGTGTCCACATCAGGCCACTGACCCTCTGCTGAGGGCCGAGTCGCAAGGAGCCTGTATTGTGGCCACATCTCAGAGCGCAGCTGGACAGGAAGCCAGAGTGGGCAGCCCCCTGCCGTGGCACCCGCCGTAGGAACGGCCCTCAGCAGGGCCTCACTGTCCTCTGCTCCCCTTGCTATACGACCAGGTCCGTTCTGCTCCCAGCCCTGGGCCCCAGTGCGCAGGGGACAGAGTACCCTGGGGCCTGCCTCCCTCCAGGCTCACTTAAGACAGGCCCTCTGAGCCCCGGCTATAAACCTGGACAGCGTATAAGTGAACCTCGCTTCACACAAGGCCAGCGGAGCTCAGTGTCCCCTCAGCACCACTCTCCTCCTTCAGCCTCTTTGTTGTTAATTTCTTGAGATAGCAAAGACCCCCTTCCTTGTGTTGAAGAGCTTGCCTCTGTCTGGCCCCGCACCTGCAGGCCGCAGGGATTGAGAGTCATTGTCCTGATAGGGCAGAGCTGCAGTCAGCAGGTTGTGGGCAGGCACTTGGCTAACACTGGGAAAGAGCCAGAGGTCACTGGAAAATGTGGTCTGTGAATTACTGACAGAGACAGTCGTTTCTGCCAGTTCCCTGGGACAGCTGAACCAGCTGAGCAAATGTGCTTCTAGGTTCAAAGTGAAAGTGGGCGCTGACCTCCAGGATGACATGCGCAGATGCCGCCTCATGAGAGACATGATCGGACCCGAGAAGGCTTTGGTAAATATCTCCTCACGCCACTGAGAAAAGGCAACCTGGCAGGGAGTCTTTGTCCAGGCCCAAAACACAGTTCATTTCAGGCAAGATCTTAAAAATTTTGGGAGTTTTAAAAATTTTGTCAGATGAAGTGTGGCTCTGTGGTCTTGCATTAGGACAATGTAAAACAAAATAAAACACATGGTGTCGAATACTTTTTAGTTTTTTTTAATTCTGCAGAACTAGTTAAATGAGATCAGGGTGAGGGCTGGGTCCTTCTTGCTTGTGAAGACGAACCTGAGCAAACAAGCCTCCCGTTGGCGCCCCTGCCTGTCAGCCATTGATCTCTGTAGGCTGTTCTCCAGGGTTTCAAGAAGACACTGTTGAAGAAGTATTGACACTTGGCTGAGATACATGTAAGGACCAGCTGTTCCTGAGCCTGTATTTCTGTGATATGGCTCTTTCTAAGTGTAAAATATTTTCAGAAAAGGAAAGCCAGGTGTGGTGGTGCACACCTATAACCCCATCATGCTGGGGGGATAAAGCGGGAAGATGAGCAATTCAATCCGACTTGGACAACTCGGCCATGTAGCAAGACTCTGTCTCAAAATTTAAAAAGAAAAAAATTAGAGGGCTGAGGACATAGCTCCATGCCAAGGCCCCGGGTTCAATCCTCAGTACTGAAAAGCAAGAAGGTGCAATCAGAAGTATTCATGAGGCTTTGGAAGCTCCTCTGTAAATTAAAATTCAAACTTGGAGTCTTGATATAGGTCCAAAGTCCCGTTATTTATATAAGGGTGGATGCTGCTTTTGTTTTACAAGGTCATTCTCTTCCAAAGAACTGATCAGGCTGGGTCCTGGAGTTCTCAGAGGCCTGGCAGGGAGCTCTTAGCACTGAGCACTTTCCACAGCTACTCGGCTCCTCATCTGCCCTCGGGCATCCTGAGGGCGATGACAGAGGGAACGTGCGGCCCCCCCCTTTCAGGCTCCGCACACCCAGAGCCTGGCTTTCAGGCCAGGTGGCAGCAGGCTGGTAGCCAGGGCATGGAAGCTCAGGGTTTGGGCTCAGACTTTCCACTGGGCTGACTTATGTTCTTGAAGTTACTTCTCTGTGTGTCTCCTGTCTGTGAAATGGACTAACAGGGCCTTCCTCATGGAGTTCTTGTAAGCATTAAATGAACAAAACCCACCCGGCACCTTGGGGAGCAGAGGCTTCATCAATGATAGCGGTTTATTAAGGTGCCAGCCGCATGGGGAGCCAAACCCAGTGTTAACTGTGTGTGGCTCAGTATGTGATATAATTGCCCCAATAAACAGAGCAACAACGCTGCAGGACATGTGCACCTGGGGAGCTGCTTTCGTTAGGGCTGTGGGCTGGGCGGCAGGAGTCGGCAGTGGGCCGCCGTCACAGGGAAGGGGCTCTCCTGCAGATGCTCGATGCCAACCAGCGCTGGGACGTGCCTGAGGCAGTGGAATGGGTGTCAAAGCTGGCCGAGTTCAAGCCGCTGTGGATCGAGGAGCCCACGTCTCCTGATGACATCCTGGGGCATGCTGCCATTTCCAAGGTAGGAAGACCTAGCATTTCTTCAACTGCTCCCTCTCACATTTCCTGACGGTGCTGCTGCAGCCACTGTGATGTGTGATAGGTAAGGGGCTGCAAACCTGACGTCCTTTGTCCACCACACGTCCTGCTGTTGTAGATGAAGTGAGTCACCAGAAGTTGCAAGGCTACTAGACACTAACAGACATGGTTTCCAGGCTTTTAACTATAGAGATGTGACTGACACTTGAATATTGATGGTCTCTGACTTACGAAGTTTCAGCGTAGAATTTTTCTATTTTATGATGGCACCGTGGTGATACACGTGTAGAAAGCATACTTCATGTTTGGAATGTGGCTTTTTCGCAGGCTAGTAATACGCAGAACAGTACTCTCCTGTGATGCTGGAAGGCAGCAGCTCCTGGTCAGCAACAAGATCCCCGGGGAACACCTGAGACTCGGTCTCGCAGGGCGCTGTGTGGCTCCGCTGCGATGTTGGGGAGATGGGGTGTTCAGTGCCTTTTCTGCGTATGCTCTTGTCCACCTGGGGGTTTACGGAGATGTAGCTCCATTGCCAATTGCAGTGCAGGGCTACTTACTTCTCCAGAAGGAAACAAAACGTGTAGATTCCAGTGGATGACTCCAGAGAAGACTAGCTTAGCCAGCAGCAGAGCCAGGCTTTCCAGAGATAAAGACAAACTCCTGGTAACTGGAGTCGGCCTCCCTCCCTTTTAGGCCATGGGAGAACCTGACGTAAGTCAGAACTTCGTGCTGGGAGGGCAGGGGAGGCTCCCACTGCTGAGGCTCAGAGCCCTAATTTACAAAGCCATGATGTCAGCCGGTTAATTTGTAGTTTATACAAAACTGTAACCTCTAGGGTTTTGATGCTCAGCCCAGAGCAAGCTCTGTAAGAAGCCATGTTAGCCAAAGGCTTCGGGATAAGTGTACCATCAGGTAGGGGCAGGTTATGGAATTTAAGGGTGGCCCAGTGAGGCCACCCCCAAGTTCAGGCCCACCTGCTTTTGCCCACAGAGATGTTGTCTTAAGCCTCGTCAGTCCATAGGCCCAGGTCCAGCCAGCACTCACTGCTGCCGCCCTGTGTGCCTGTGAACCTTTCCCCTGATAGCGTGTGTGGTCGGAGGCTCAAAGGCCCGTTATGTTCCGGCTCTCAGCAAATTAGCAGAGGACTGACCATAGGTCAGACAGAAAGTGGCCTCGTGGCCTGGCGGTGGGGACCTGAGCTGACTAAGGAAAACCACACTGCAGATGAGGGAACATGGGCAGGAGCCATGGGACAACCACGGCCACCTTTACTGAAATAGAAGCTGGGGTAGGGGGTGGCACAGGCCAGTTTTCCCAGCATCCAGGAGGCTGAGGCAGGAGGAGGATCACCTCAAGTTTGAGGCCAGCCAGGGCTACATAGTGAGTTTAAGGCCACTTTGAACTACATAGTGAAATCCTGTCTCAAAATAACCACAAAAAGAAAAAAGAGAGAGAGAGAAGCAAAGGCCAAACCTCCAAGGAATCATTTCGAAGTAGGTGTCTGGGTGAGGTCATAGGTCAACAAGACTCCTTCCCTGGGCCTACTCACCTTTGCTTCTTAGGACTGTTGGGGTAACAGCACCCTGCGGAAGCCCTCTCAGAGCACTGAGCAAACCTCTGCCACCTGGAGTCACCTTGGTTTCACTTGCACAGGGGAGGCGCCGAGAAAGAGACAGATGAGCCAACAGCAGACACAGCTCCAGGGACAGTGGTGTCTGCGGGCCGTGGGAACGGGTAGGGGTGGGGCATGGGGGGCCACCAGGGCTCAGAGGTGCTGACCCCAGAGGCGGCCTTTGGGTGAGAGGATGGCAGTGATGCTGTTGACCAGTGCATTACAATGGGCCAGGCATGGTGGCACACGCCTGTAATCCCAGCACTCGGGAGGCTGAGGCAAGAGGATCATTGAGAGTTCAAGGCCAACCTAGGCTACAAAGTGAGCTCAAGGCCAGCCTGAACTACATAGCGAGGCCTTGCCTCAAAAAGACAACAAACAAACAGTGCATTGAAACAGGCTGAGGAGAAGAGCGGGCAGGGAAATAAGGCAGGGATGGGGGCTGTGGCTGTGCCCTGGGGAGAGGGAGGTAAAGGAGAAAAGTGGTACCCAGTTCCGGAAACACTGCCTTAATAAAATAGCCTTTACTCCCCTCCCTCCTCCGGGTCTCTCTCCTCTTTTGAGACAAAGAACCAAGTGTCCTTAACTTAGAAATTTCAGGAAGCATAAAATACGCTTTCTGCAGTCAGGAGAGCCAGGCCCGGGGTGGCTGTGTATGCCACATCCACACCCACACATCCCACCAGAGGCAGGACACAGAGCTGAGTCAGGACCACCTGGGCCTCGGTTATTTCATTGCGAAGGCGGTGTAAGCTAGTGACCCCAAGTCTCCGGCTCTGGCACCGGCCTAGAGGACGAATCCCAGCCGCACATTCTCTGGCTTTGTGACCGGACTGGGGAGGTGTTCTCGCGCTGTTCGCCTTCTGTGAAATGGAGATGCTGACGGCTCCTCTCTCGCCAGGCTGTGACTGGGAATCACCCACATGCGTGTTTTGCACAGCATCTGACAGGCAGCAAGGGCTCCAAGTGTGTCCCAGAGAAAGGGAAGGAAAACCAGGCAGGCAGCAAAGAAGCCTGAGGTGGGCAACTGTGGGGTCACGGCCAGTGTCGCCCCAGTGACAGGCGAGGGACGTGGCTTTCCAGGGCCAGGCAGGAGGGCCAAGTCCAGGCGAAGGTTCCAGACTTCACCAGGTCTGTTGCCCACAGAGTGGCAAGGGAGAGGGTTTTGGAGGCGACAGAGGCATGAGAAGGTTCTAGAATAATAGATGCAAGGATCAGCAGCGACCGACAAGAAGCAGTGAGCAGAGGTTGATCATGAGTCCTTGAGGAGCCACCAAGCAGCCCACTGTGCCCTGCGCAGGTGCAGAGCAGGCAGGTCAGGTCACTGCGTGAGGAAACAGAGTCCGCGCATGGGCACAGCCGCTGGCAGCGTACACAAGCACTCGCCTTGCCCTCTGTGAACGTGGAGGCCCCACCCTCTTCCCTGGGCATCCTTCTGCCTGCCTTTGATTGTCACACGGTTCAGCAGCAGACTTTCCTTCTGCAGCTATAAACATTTTTAAACACAAGGAACTGTCATTCAGAACAGAGGAAAGTAACCGCAGGCCGCCTTCTCTCCTAGGCCCTGGCCCCTTTAGGGATTGGCGTGGCCACAGGAGAGCAGGTAAGTGACGTGCCCGGGGCACCACCACACACCAGCCACTGACGGGCCCGGTTGTGCATTAGGCTCTGTCACTTGTTACACTTTGAGCTAGGAAGTTTTAACCAGCTTAGAACTTGGCAGTACACTAGCGTCAAGTCAGAGTCCAAAGTTGATAGCTTTTTCTACCATTTAATTAGCTCAGGTGGTTTTCTCAAAAACATGTCAAAATCCACAAGACGGCAATTTAAGGGTATCACTGGGACGCACGACAGCATAAGAAAGCAGCTCCTAAACTGGGCCAACAGGACGGCATTTGCTGCCCGTGCTTGTAAACGAAGCACCAGTGCCTGCCAAGCCCGCTGCCATCAGCCCACCAGCCGGGCAGAGCAGCCTGGGAACAGGTTCTGTTTTCCCACCAAAGGAACAATGCGCTCTGCTGCGTTGTTTTGTCCCCGCGCTACCTGCTCATGGCTGCCCCCGCATTTCATCTCGATGCGCTGCCTCCCCTCCCACTCGCCGGGGTGGATGACAGTTACTCCTTAATGCCTGGCGAGCTGGTGTGATCTGTCCCTGACTCACACTGTCGCATCTGCAGATCTGTAAGGAAAGGAGTGCGTGGTGCCCCCCTGCACTGTCAGGCGCCTCTGCTCAGTGAGAACAAAGGGGAAACGCGCCTGCATTCCCTAAGGCCCCGGGGGTGACAGCGGGTGTGGAATTGCCGCACTGCCGCCCAGGGACACACACACACACACACACACACACACACACACACACACACGACACGGGACCCGGGGAGACACACACACACACACACACACACACACACACACACACACACGACATGGGACCCGGGGACACACACACACACACACACACACACACACACACGACACGGGACCCGGGGACACACACACACACACACACACACACACACACAACACAGGACCCGGAAGGCCGGCGCTGACTCTTCCGTTGGTGTCATTTTCGATTCTACTTCCAGTGTCACAACAGAGTGATATTCAAGCAACTGCTCCAGGCAAACGCCCTGCAGTTTCTCCAGACTGACAGCTGCAGACTGGGAAGCGTCAATGAGAACCTCTCAGTGTTACTGATGGCCAAAAAGTTTGGAAGTAAGGGCACGGCCTCCTCCGCGTCCCCTCCCATCAGGTGCCCAAGTCCTCTACTTCCTGTGGTCTTGGCCGCTCACTTCAGTCGGTAGCCTGCCATACTGATTTTCTCTCTCATTTTGCTGTCATCAAGGAGTCTAATGATTTTCATGGTGGGATTCTGCCCCTAAATATTCACAACTGAATCACCTGTGGGCACTAACCATAGGGCTGTGGCCCCCACCTCTTCCCGCACTAGCTTTGGCATCTAGGAGCAATGTCTTCCTTCTAGTTCCTGTGTGCCCCCACGCTGGCGGAGTTGGCCTCTGTGAGCTGGTGCAGCACTTGATTATATTTGACTACATAGCAGTCTCTGCAAGCCTTCAAAACAGGTCAGTGTGTGTTAACTACTCCCTGCTTCGGCCGCGACCCTCAGCCCAGGCCAGCTCTCCGCACATCCTTTCACCACCAAAGGCCCAGAACACTGAGCACTGCTGCAAGGGCGCAGGAGGCTCTAAGAGAGCCAGCTGTGGGCATGGCGGCACCCACTTCCTGTTGTATGGACTTGTTGCTTTGCTCTGACTCCTACCCACAAGCAGGAAGAAGAGGGGCCGCCAGGGCAGTCACTGTGCCTTCCAGAAGGCCGGTGTCTTGGGAGCGGACTCACTTGCCCGGTACACTGGGGGTGGATCCGCACCCAGAACCCCCTCGACTTGGTCTGTTCTGTGCCTTCCTGAAGTCCCGGTTTCTCACTGCACGTTCTCCGTTTTGTCGCCTCTTCCATCTCTTGACACGTCTTTGTTTAGTGCCATCTTCTCGGCATCCCTGGGACATTTACACAGGAACAGTCTTCCTTCCGGTCCTTTGCATGTTTGGCTTTGCTCATTATGCTTGCTTGCTTCTTCATTTTGTTTTCTTTTGGAGACGGGGGGTCTCACTGTGTAGCCCAGGCTGGCCTCGAACTCACAGTGACCCTCCTTCTTCAGCTGGGATTACGGGCCTGGGCCACCATGCCCAGCTTATTCTGCCTTCTTGTCTCTTGGAATTAAATGTTGCAGAAAGCTCACAGATGTACAGCAAGAGTCAGCCAAGCACAGAAAAGGCAGATTCAGGACCAAAGAGACAGCTGTCAGGTACCTGGAGGATTGCTTGTATGGCTCTTCCTTCAGCTGGTAGTGAGGAGACCCCGCGCGGCCTTTTACCCTGCCCAGATGTTACACAAGTCAGGTTGGGAAGGAAGAACCTGGGCTGCCTCAGACCGGTCTGGGGAGTCTGGGCCTGTGTGCACACCCGGAAGATGAAGGATTGGAGCAGACTGTTTCCATCACTCCCGGCCAGTACTCAGACTGTAGAAGGGGGAAGAGCCGTAGATCATCCTGCTCTTGCCAGCAGTCCCTGCCTTTAGGATCAGCAATCCTGACTAGGAAAAGCCCTGCAGGCTGTGAGGGAGGGAGGGTCCCACCACTTGCAGTGCACAATGTCCCTGGTGCAACACCCCAGCACCAGCATCTCAGCGGGGCTCCCTGCTCCCAAAGGCCTCCCTGCAGTGACGTGGCCGCCCAACACTAACCCTGTGTCACACATCAGCCCCTGCTTTGTCACCTTCTGCACGGGACACATTTCCCGCATTCCTTCAAGGCCCAACTGCCCTCTCTCCTGTGGCTGGGTCTTCTGCTCCATCCTCCACAGGCGATGTTGTGGCCCGTGGCTCAGTGCCTGCGCCCACGGAAAGCACGCACTTCACTCATCAGCTTCTATGTGTGACCCCAGCACTAGGGGCCCCGCAGTCCGCCTGTCATCTGTGCTCCTGGAAGGAACCCAGTGACTCATCTCCACTCCCTCTGGCCAGGCACCAGCTGACCCGACGTTCCAGAGTCCGACCTGGTGCCTCTCAGGGGTCGCAAGACCTTGAGTTGCAAGGGGCTGCTTGGTTCCTTGACCTCAGTCCCACTGCTCTGCAGATGAACAGCACCCAGGGCGGAGGTCAAGGGCTTCTCACACAGACAGGCGGAATCACGCCCGCTCCCGTTACCTGACTTCAGGTGCTGCTGCCTCTGCTCCTTCCCCCCAGGATGTGTGAATACGTGGACCACCTACACGAGCACTTCAGGTATCCTGTGCACATCAGGCAGGCTTCCTACATGCCTCCAGAGGTGAGCCAGGCCCGGGCCTTGGACACGCCTGCCCCTTTCACACAATCAGGAACACGTGCTAGCCAAGGCTTTCTTCTGGGTGGTAACGAGCACTGCTCGATTTATTGCTTTCGCTAGGATGCGGGCTACTCGGCAGAAATGAAGGAGGATTCCGTAAAGAAACACCAGTATCCAGATGGTGAAGTCTGGAAGAAACTCCTTGCTGCTCAAGAAAACTAAGCATTCAGCCCTACTGTCTCTTCTTCAGTAGTACTATCTACCACCTTTTCTTTAAAATTTTTCTTCACTCAATTTCTTGAGTTTTATAAAAACAGAAGAAATTCCGTCCCACCAATCAAGTTCAGCAGAAAGTCCTGTTAACCTCAGGAATCAGCTTCATCCCTGATTCTTTTAACCAATCAATACATAATCTATTTAACCCCTCAACAAACTTACCCACCTAGTCCAAAGTCCAGGAAGATGTTCTTACATGATTTCTACCAAGGGCTGGTATCTGGTCATTAAATTACTTGGAAAATCAGCAACATGTTATACAGTTTCTTAGAGCAACTCCTTGTTCTGTTTAACACTCCTCATAAATTAGAATAAAAATAGTTCTGGAACACCATGGGGAGCTGGTATTTGCAGCCAAGGGGAAAAGAGCTACTGATGAGCCCTGAAGTGGTTTAGCATCCCTTTTCTTAACCTGTCTAAGCTTATTAGAGAATTCAGACCACAGCAGAACTAATGGTACTTATAACCCTTAAAAACCTCTACCTAAATGCGCTTTGTGTTTAATGATAAAATGCTGCTAGAAGGAGACGAATCCGTGGAAAAGCAGAGTGAACATCCCACGAGCACTTCCAGTACGTACATTAACATTCTCCACAGCAGCCAAACACGAGCACAACGTGTACTTAGGAGCGTTTGGGCGACTGTTTTAGACAGGGACTGAGCAGATAAATAGCAAGAGAAGAAAAACCAGGGAAAAATGCAAACTAATCCTTTATTACAGGAATATATAAAACAAATGTAACAGCAAATGTTCACAAGCGAACTATACATTCTGGCTGGTATAAGTTCAGATTTGAGGGAAGAGCTCTTTTATAAAATGAATGAAAACCATCAGCTTCACTACGTACAACTGAAATACACTCGTTCCTTGCTAAGAATATAGAAACTTGCTATTCTCACTTCATAATCTTAGCATTTTTGTGCACTTTTACTACTAAAGTTAAAATCTTTTATTACTAAAAGACCAGCACCTTCTGTCTGCCAGTGATAAAGATCTTCAAAAGTTAACAAATAACAACTCATAGGTCACTGAGTTTTTTACCTACTTCCTTTTTTCTTTAGAAACACACCAAAAAAACCAAAAAACAAACAACCCAGACTCCAGCTCTGAACAGAGACCCTCCCTTCCAAAAGCACTGTGGAGAGCGCTCTACACAGCCATTTCCATCTTAATGGCAGGGTGTGGATTGTAGCCTTCTAGCTGGAAGTCTTCAGCTGTGAAGTCATCAACTGTTTCAACTTTTCGAAGGATTTTGAGCTTTGGGAAAGGTCTTGGCTCTCGCTGAAGCTAAAAACAAAATCAACTATTATTCTGCCATGTTAATATAACCTGCTTTAATTCTGTTCCCTGCATCCCTGCATGAAGCAAGCAGAATATTTCATGTAATACCTTGTCCCTGCTGACCCACCATTGGGGCAGGGGTGCATGTGGAGGGGCATGACCACTTTGTCTTCCTGCGCTGCACTTGTAAGAGTAAAGGGTATTTGTGAAATTACACGGCATGAGGAGCCTAGTGGCTCATCAAGCCTAAGTTCTTTCTTTTTGAGACAGGGTCTTGCTATACAGTTTGGTTGGCCTCAAAACGTGCAGCGATCCTCCTGCCTCAGCCTTCAGAGTGCTGAGATTATAGTGCCACTATGCCCAGCTTATTTGCGACTTCTTGCTCTATAGTCCATACCCACCTTGAACTCACAATGCACTTTCTTCAGCAAGTGTTGGGACTGCAGGTGTGTACGACTACACCTGGCTCGGGCTTACATTTTTATGTAGTAAGTCCTCGAAAATTTACTAGAGACTGGGACATAGTCTTTTTTCTCCTTTTGTGTTTGTAACAGCAGCAGCACAGTATGGCTCCCTAAATTTCATAATCCCCGGCCCAACTGTCACTGGCAGAAAGGAGAACAAAGGCTAGCACTGTTCACAGTTCCCAGCAAGGGACTTGAGCTAGTGCTCGTGGGGTGAGCACAGAGCACCAGCGTGGATGTGGACCCGGGTCAGCACCTCATGGCATGGTGACGACAGGCAGGAGCAGGCAGGGCCGCAGCCAACAAGCCTGCCGCTGTCTAGTGAGGCCAAGCTCTCACAAGGCGTCGCTCCAGGCCTAACCTGGAAGGGGCTCACAAAGCACAGCTGCTCCTACTTTCCTGCCATCTCGCGTGCTGGGAGGGTTTGGGCAGAGAGGCTGCTGAAGTTCTACTAGCATAAAACGAAGGGAAAATATTTGCATTCCATTTCTCCAAGTAAAAATACGGGTTAAAAATGCCAACTGAAGGAGGTCCCAAATCCCCTGGCCTGAAGGGACCCTTTCTTTCTGATACTGGTGCTTAGTACCTTACAGCACCTATCCGGGGCCTGTGGCTGCTGAGGCAGGTGTTGGCTTTGTCCCTGCCCAGCGGCCCACCAGGGCCACCCTTCCCTGAAACGGAAGCCTGCCACCGAGATGTCATCTTCATCTCACACGCCGAGTGACTGTGACCAAGAGATGTTGCCCAAGTCAACCTTTTAACCAACAGAAGGTACCAAGCTCAAAAAAGAACAGGTCTAATCCTCACCTGAGTTTTCAGTGGCTCAATGTGGTTCAGGTAAATGTGTGCATCTCCCAAAGTGTGCACGAGGTCACCTGGCTAAGTAAGCAGCAGGGGAGATGAAATGATGTGTTAGTTTCAATTCCTACACAGGGTCTCACTATGCAGTTCAAGCTGGCCTTGTACTCACTATGGAGCCCAGGCTGGCCTCGAACTCACTGGGATCCTCCCGCCTCTGCCTCCAAGGTACAGGGGTTACAGGTGTGTGTCACCACACCCTACTTTAGTTTCAGTTCCTTTAAAGCACATGATATAGTATATGAAAACACCCCAAGACTTTTCACAAAGCAAAGAAAGGAGGTTTAACGGGTATAGCTTTGGAGCAAAGTTTACTAAGACTCGAACAAGGCTCTAGGCATGCATGGCCACGGCCACCCTCTCCCACCTGCAGGCCCGTGATGTGTGCGATCATGTAGGTGAGCAGCGCATAGCTGGCGATGTTGAAGGGCACGCCCAGGCCCATGTCCCCAGACCGCTGGTACAGCTGGCAGGACAGCTCCCCGTTCACCACGTAGAACTGGCAGAGGGCGTGGCAGGGAGGCAGCGCCATGAGCGGGAGATCTGAGGAGGCAGTGGCAGGGACCGGAGCCCAGCTGTGAGCAAGGCCGACGGGATCCAGACAAGCCAACCTCGTGGCAGGGAAGACACAAGAGGGATAAGGGGCGGCGACACCTATGACCCGCATCCTGCATCAAGTCAGACCTTCCCCACCCTGCAGCAATGTCCCAGAACAAACAAGGACTGCTGTCGGCCTTCAGCCTAAGACCTCCTCGGGCGCACAGAGACAGCCAACGTGATGCGCCTCCACCTGAGCTGAAATTAAGTGTTTGTGCCACCTCTGTGGCCCCAAATATAGGAGGAATTGTTTCATTCACAGAAGCTGGCATCCCAGGCACACTCCTATGTTACAATCTCTACTACAGAAGTAAATTCCCACTCTGGGTACTTACTACCCCACTATGGCTTGTGTCACGTTGTTGTCCCAAAGGTGGGCTTTTTCAGAGATGGCTGTACTTAGACTACGTGACACTGGGACTGATGCATGGTGCAAAGCTAGGCTCAAGGGCACAAGGATGGAGGGGAGAGTGCTGCCCACCCTGAGGAGCCTGCGTGAGACATAAGGGACAGGAGGAACCGGGGTCATCCGTGTTGCTTTGCCATCTTCTGCCTGCCACGAATCGTCCCTCCTCTGCCGTACCACCCTCGCTTGGAGCCGCCACTTATGTAGTAAAGGCTCTACAAACTGTGAGCTAAATAAACCTTTTCCCCTTTAACTTTGGGTGTCAGGTATTTTGTCTCAGCAACGAGAAAACTAAGACATGACCCCTGGTAGTTTCGTTTTATGACATGGATGTTAAGAATAAGCTGGGCGTGGTGGTCCGTGCCTGTATCCTAGCACCGAGGAAGACCAAGACAGCAGAATCCCAAGTTTGAGCCCAGCCCAGCAAAGATGTAGCTGTACTATAAAAAGAGATGAAGGTGTAGCCCAGTGGTGGGGACCCCCTGGGTTCGATCGCTAATATCACCAAAAAAAAGAGAAAAAGAATGGCAGTAATAAATAGGCAGAGGTAACTTGAAACTTCATCCGCCCAAATTAAAAATTACATCTTTTTGACATAGGCTCTCACTAACTAGTCCAGGATGGCTGCAAACTCTCAGTGATCCTCCTGCCACAGCCTCCTGACTGTTGGGATTCCAGGCATGAGCCACTCTGCCTGGCTGAAAATTAATCTCATAAGTGTGTATTTTCCTAGGCAATTTAATGAGTATAAATGCACAAATTGGGGTCACCTGGGTTCAATCCCAGTCTTAAGATGAAAAGCAGCCCCATGACGCAGGTCTCACTACGACCTCGTGGCTAGGGCCCTCCTCCTTTCAGGTGTGGCCTCCCTGCGGTGCCCGGGCGCTTGCCTTGTGATAACTGTGTGGAGGGGGTGCACCCACCTTTCGGGTTCCAGGCACACATGATGATTCTTCTGTCATCAGGGTTGGTTTTGATGGTGTCAATCACTTTCTGCAGCTGGTCAACTCCTTGACCCGAGTAATCTGCAGGATTGATGGAGAAAACATGTACACACAAACCACAGGGTCTTGTGACAAGGTCCCAAGGTCACTCAGTGTCCTTTCCTTTCCTTTGTAACTTGCTATGAATGTGTAATTATTCCAAAATAACAAAACTTTTTCCCAATGCTAGGGATGTAATCCAGGTTCTTTCACATTTTAGGCAAGTGCTTTACCAGTCTCCTGACATTTAAAAACAAAGATGTCAAACTTCCCTGCTGGAATCCAACAGTTAGCATTCAGACAGCTCTAAACGAAGGCCATCATTTTCCTGTTAAGCAACAAGAAATTGGCTGGGGATATAGCTCAGTGGCACAGCACCTGCCTGGCAAGCGCAAGGTCCTGGGTTCAATTACTGGTTTGAAGAAAAAAGAAAAGAATTCACTGCTAGGCAGGATGTAAGGCATCACAGGACAGAGGAGCAGCCACACCCTCAGGGAAGAGGCCTAGGACAGCAAGCACGGACAACCTACAGACCAGGACCTGCAGAAAGCCTAGACCTCACTGCTGGGTTTTGTGTGGGAGGGCGGGAACCCAAGGCTTTAGCACTGAGCCACCTCCACAGCCCTTTCTTATTTTGAAGCAGGGTCTCATTAAGTTGTAAGTTTCCCAGACTAGGCCTGCACTGGTGATCCTCCTGCCTCAGCCTCCTGGAGTGCTGGGGTTACAGGCATGCACCATCCCACCTGACGTACATGACACTGTTCTTACTGTGATACAGTATACCTAACATTAACCGTACTAAAACCATTTAGGTATGCAAATTCAGCAACACTAACTGCACACTCATCTTATGCAACCACCACAGTATCCATTTCCAGAAGTTTCATCATCCCAAACTAACACTGTATACCCACTAAACCTGAATTTCCCATTCCCTCTTCGCCCAGCCTCTGGCTACTCCCATTCCACTTTGTCTCTACGAATTTGCCCATTCCTGGTTTACATAGCATTTTATAATCTTCTTGATCCTGGGAGGCTGAGGCAGGAGGATGACAAGTTCCAGTAAAGCCTGGGCATCTTAGCAATACCCTGTGTCAAAATAAAAAAATAACAAAGAATGGTTAGGGGTGTGTGAGGGTCTAGCTTCAATCCCCAGTACTGGGGTGGGGGAGGGAGTTAAAGTTGGCAACATTTAAAAAATCTCATGGCTGCACATCAGTGCAATTTCAGGCTTTTACTACAGGGATTCAGGCAGTGTCAGCCCAGTCCCTCCGGGGAGTAGGGTGCGCTGCAACACTGTCCCCTTTAGAGACACAGTGTCAGGCTGCTGGTCCTGTCCAGCCAGTAAATTGTTAAGGATGGCAAGATGAGACAAAGGCAGGGGCTGGGCTCCATGATTCAGTGGTGCGGCCAACAGCATGAAGGGTGGACGTCCCAAAGTGGGATGTCCCTTCTGTTCCAGCACAGCAGGGAGAGGTGACCACCAGCACTCTGGTGCCACCTACACTGTGCTAGTGGTTCAGCCCTGGTTGTTTTGTTTTGTTGTGTTGAGACAGTCTTGCTATGTATTCACGCTGACCCCTGAAGTCACTATGTAGCCCAGGCTGGTCTCTCACTTGAACTTGTAGAGATTCTCCTGCCTCAGCCTCCAGAGTACTGGGATCACAGGTGTGTACGCTCAAGCCTGGCTGGTCCAGCCTTGAAAAGGGAGAGAAAAGCCCCCACAAGACACACCTGTGTGGCTTCTCGTGTAGAACTACTTACTCCAACATGGATACCAAGCCTACAGCTATCTGCAAATGACACAGGTAGAAGCACCACACTCCCAAAGTCAAAGTTCTCCATCAGTCCAGGGACCTTGCAGTCCCCGGACTCCTCACCCTACCCCTGAGATGGATCAGACTCAGGCTAGAAAGGGTACTCGGAGCATCGAGGACTTGGCTGTCTCTCACCTGCGTTCATATCTTTGTAGTCAGCCCCAAAATGCCTCCACTGGAAGCCATAGACAGGGCCCAGGTCCCCTTCCTGGCGGCTAGAAAACCCCAGGCTGTCCAGGAAGTCCCGGGACCCATTGGCATCCCAGATCTTCACTCCCTTGGATGACAATTCTTTGGCATTTGTAGATCCCTGGAAGAAATGGGAGTACAATGTGAACTGCGTCAACCTTTTCCCTTTTGCCACACTGAGTTTTGAACCTAGGGCCTTTGCATCATGTTATGTCCCAGCCCTTTTTATTTCTTAGTTTAAGACAGGCTCTTAACTGCCTAGGCTAGCCTTGAATTTAGGATCCTCCTGCCTCAGCCTCCTAGAGTGCTGGGATTATAGGCATACACCACCACAACCAATTGAATTGAGCCCCTTGGGTCAAGGTCAAGGTCTCCCAGAGCCTCTGCTGCCTTGGGCCTCCCACCCAGTTGACACAGGGACTTGACATGGTCCGCGCAGAGTCTGTCCTGTCTTTGAGCAGACTGGTTCTAGCCCAAACTTGTAGGGCCGTAGAGGACCATCCAAACCCTTCTTTGGAATCACCTCTCAAATCCACTCTTCTATTCCCTTCAACTAAATGTTTGACACACCTCCAAATTCTTCAAATATTTCCACCTCACCTGATAGTTTTGAGGATTTTTCTTTTTTTGGTCTTTTTTGTCTTGCGACAGGGTCTCACTATGTAAATCAGGGTGGCCTTGAACTCACTTTGTAGCCCAGGCTGGCCTCAAACTCACGGAGATACTTCTGCCTCAACCTCTAGGGTACTGGGATTACAGGCATGCATCACCACAGCCAGCTTTCTTTTTTTGAAAGAAAGTCCCCCTGTGTAGTCCAGGCTGGCCTTGAATGTTCAGCAATCTCCTTACATTTCTTAAACATGTACTGTGTCTAAGTGTGCTACTCCAAAATGAATTTCCTGCCCCATGTGCAACCCATGCATATACCTGGCACACAGGATAATTTATTGACCAGAACCCATCAGCATTTGCTTTTCTGACAAGTGGTACCAGTCACACTGGGGTAAATGTGGACACTATTTCACTCTTCTTGTTCCACTTACCCACAATCTGCATGTACAGCTGTTTTCCCCCTAAGTAAAATGCCTGTGTTTCCCTTCCACTTCATCCTGTTAGACTTGGCCCCAGACAGGCCTCGAGGGCAGGGACTGACCCCTCTGCCCATGAGGCCAGTGGGTGCGAGGTGCTGAGGAATAACCAGCAAGGCTTGCCACTTACACCTAGGCCTCGCCTGGTCCTCCCACTGCCTCCCTGCTGCCCCCTACCCCACCTCCTCTACAGAGCACAGCCCTGGTGTCTGCCACGTGTGGGGACAGACAATGCCAGACAAAGGCCGGGGCTGGGCGGACAGCAGCTACTGCCCAACTCCGCCTCCCCACGATGCCCAGCTGCAGCCGCCCTGCTTTTGGTCACCTGCTAAGGACTTCCGGGGACCTCAACTCCAGCTGAAGTTAAAACAAGGAAGGGTTTTATGCCCAAGCGTCTCACTTCCTCCCTTCCTACTGTCTCTGCCCAAATGTTTCACTTCCAACAAGTCATTTCTCAGTCTTCTGCTTTAAAAGCCAGACTCCCATCCACCTAGGCTGCATTCCTGCTGGCCGGATGCTGCCGCTTCTGGCTGAACTCGGGCAGAGGCACCACCAAAATCATCAAACACAAAGAATACCCTCTTCTGAAATTCTTGGAGAAGATCCCGGGCCAGGCACCGCGTGCCAAGTGAGAGGCCAACGTAAAATACCCCCGAACACAGTGCTGGGGAAGACGGACGCTCCTAACTCCACCCTTTCCAAACCGGGATCGCAGCTCCTGGGTCTGGTTTGAACCCCTCCACACGCTCTGACTTCTGCCTCACGTGGCCCAGGACACGGCCTGTCTCTTCGGGCACCCTTGGCCTGCACTGCAGAGCCCCCGGCCCAGGACCAGGGCAGGGAGCGGAGGAGCTGCCACGCGGCGCTCACAGCACACTGCTTTGCTCGTCTGCCTTCCCCTCCTCGTGGCACTTCCCCGCGGAGAAAGACACTGGGCCGGCAGGAAAATCAGTCTGACTGGGAGGTCCAGCAAAGCTGAGTCGGCGTGGTGGCACACACCTGTAATCCCAGCACTCAGGTGGCTGAGGCAGGACATGAGTTCGAGGTCAACCTGGGCTACCTTGCTAAGAGGAAGAAGACATTAGAAATGGGAATGTCCCAGCGTGCCCAGAGGTTGGTACGGAGGCCAGGATGAGTGAGGGAGAAAAACAGTAAGGCCAGAGCCAGAAAACGAGCCCCCCGAAAGCCTTGCCTCTTGAGTGAAATTGGACCTAAGGGCTTTAGACTGAGCTGTGACAGGATCTGACTTCCATACCTGTGTATGTGTGTGGCCCTGGCCTTTGTACTGAGCTACATCCCCAGCCCTTCTTTTAATTCTTTAAGACAAGGTCTCTCTAAACTGCCCAGACTGGGCTCCAACTTGCAATTCTCCTGCCTCAGCCTCCCAGCTATGCTCTGCCATTTTAAAGGCTCACAAGTTGTGCTAAGAAAGACCCTCCATATCTGGTGGCATCTGCTTCTTTACCTTGATAAACCACAGCAGCTCCTCCAGAACACCCTTCCAGAACACTCGCTTGGTCGTCAGCAGGGGAAATTCACCTGAAAAGCAGTTTGCCAAACAGTGAGAAGAGAGAACTTCTGCCCCCTCTGTGGAAGAAAACCACTGCGGGCTGACTCAGGGACACCCCAGGAGGAAAGCAAACTCCCACCTGGAGTCTGGGGCCAGGCTGGGCTCTGAGCCTGAAAGGCTGACCAGCCCTCCCGAGTCCTGTAACTCCTGGATACAGTGCTGTGCGGGAGCCCAGAAGGTTGGTGCTACCACCAGCCACCCAGCATGACGTCTGTGCCAGTGAGACAACAACGGACAAATAAGTGCTCCTGCAACTAATTCCACCGCCATCCTGCGAGAGACCACTTCCCCACTTCCGAAAGGAGTCCAGAGGTTTGGCCCAGTGACTCAGCAGGGAGCCAGGGGCTTGCTTTGTATTCATTCTGAGCCTGTGGAAGAGGACATGGAGATTGTGTGAGAGATACACGCCCCCGGGGGGGGGGGGAGCCTGTTTACAATGTAAGGGAAGAGAAGAGGCTGCTTGCAGCCATTCCTCCCTTTTGCTGGTTGTTTTTGCTGTGCTCTGCTGCCATGAACGTTTGCCCTCTGCCATGTGCCACTCTGCCTCTGAGCCAGCCAAGAATGGACTGAAACCTCCACAAACTGTAAGGTAAATAAACCTTTCCTTCCTTCATTTTGGGCGTTGGGTATTTTGAGTAATCACCAACGAAAGAAAAGTAACCAAGATAGAATTTGGTACTAGCGGAATGGAGTCGTTGCTGTTACTATACCTGATCATGTGGTTCAGGAGCCTTTGGAAATGGCTTGTGGAAAGAGTTTGGAAAGGTTCGAAGATGTCACCTGAAAGAGATTCCTTAGAACACCTTTGGCTGTTCTGTCTGGGAGATTCTGGTCAGAGCTCAGAAGACCAGAAGGCTGATAGAAATCCTGCCAGTAAAGACCAGTTTGGGAGGTTTCTGCTGTGAAGGATTGCATCGGTTGTTGGACTCCAGATGATATGCGTTATGGCTTGGTAAAAGTTTGCACTTTGTAGGTGTGCAGAGACTTGGCCTAAGACTGAGATTAAGGGCAACAGTGAAATGATTAATCTGGCAGAAGAAATTTCAAGGACATCGAATGTTGGGGCAGTGGCATGGCTATTGTTGGGGGCTTTTAGCCAGACTTATATTGAGATTCAAGAGCAAAGAGCCCAGCAGGATGATTTAAAATGTCGTGAGTTTGGCCAGAACGGAAGCTCCAGTAAAGCTGTGAACTGTTGCAAAGATAGCACTGAGGAGATCTCTGTTGCCAAAATGTAACAAGAGAATAAAGATGGCCTGAGAGCATCACAAGAAGCCAGTCTCAACTCTTTGCAGCCTCAAAACTGCAAACGTGGAAGACCTTGCCTTGAGGAGAAAGCTGCAGACTGCCATGTTCCAGAATGGCGGCGGCCACTGCACCAGGCTCCCAGGTGGCAGCAGCATAGAGAATTTGCTCCTTAGCATTGGATTCAGAGTGCCCAGTGATCCAGGCACTTGACCTCCATGGCCAAGGAGAGGCAAGTCTGGCTACTGCTCCAGGTGGCAGCAGACCTTGGCATCATCCTTGTGGCCCTGGTTTTAGGTGCATGGAGAATGCAAGAGTTCTGAGGTTAAAGAGGCTTCCACCCAGATTTCAGAAGGCCTGGGAGGCCGGGCAGTGTGCCCTGGAGAGGGCAGTGTGTGAAGCTGTGAGGGTGAAGCAAAAGGTGCCCCGGAGACCTCAGAAGTTTGGAAAAGCCAGAACCGTGGATTGTCAGAGGAAAGCTGCGAGGGAGCAGGGTGTGCCCAAGAGAGAGGCCGTGCGAGCTGTAACCACTGAAAAGTGCCATAGGGGTGGACTCATGCAAGCCCTTTGGAGCTCACAACATGCCACAAGTTGCTTCAGATGCTGGATGTGGAACTGTAGGACTTAATGTTACCCTGCTGGACTTGCTTTGGTCCCACTGCTCTGCATCCCCATGTCTGTACGTTTTGGAATGGTAATGTTTATTTTGTGCCACTGAATGTTGAAAGTGTTTAACTTTTCATTTGTACGGGGACTTATAACTAAAGAGTTTGCTTTAGATCTAGGAGACTTGGGCCTTGGACTTTTCAGCAATGCTGAAACTGTTAGGATTTTGGCATCTCTTGCAGATGGACTAAATGCCTTTTGCATGAGTCCTTAGGGGGGGAAATATTATGGTTCTGATGTACTATAATGTCTTTGTGTCTGGAAACTGGTTTAAAGAAATGTGTCTGGCGGCCAAGTTGACAAGGGGTGGATTGTTATGGTTGATACACTGTGCAACTTGCGGAGTCTAGAGGTTTGGCTGAGTGACTCAGCAGGAAGCCAGGGTGCTTACTTTGTACACATCCTGAGCCTGCGGAAGAGGAGGGCATGGAGGTTATGGGAGTGCTACACCCCCCTGGGTGGGGGTAGCCTGTTTACAATGTAAGGGAGGGAAAGAGGCTGCTGTCTGCCATTCCTCCCTTTTGCTCTTGTTTTTGCCATGCTCTGCTGCCATGAACGTTTGCCCTTTGCCTCAGAACCAGCCAAGCATGGACTGAAATGTCCGCACACTGTGAGCTAAATAAACCATTCCTTCCTTCATTTGGGCATTGGGTATTTTGAATAATCAGCAACGAAAGAAAAGTAATCAAGACACAGGTCTGTCTCAGGGTGGGACAACAACACCACCAAACAAGCCCTCCTGCAACTAATTGCACCACCACCTGCCAGAGAGCCCTTCCTGCTCAGCACAGAGAGCACGCTCACACTGCAACACTAACATAGCTGTGGACAGTGCGTGTAAGTAACGCAAAGTGAGCCATTACTACAGTCTATCATCGACACCAACTGTTTAAGCCACCACTTGCAGGATCCTATTTAATCCAGGCCCAGACCCACCCAGAGGACCTTCCTGTTCTTCATCTTACAGGCGCGGGAGGCAATACGGATGTTTACAGAGCTTAACAGAACGGGCGGGGGCAACAAGCAAGAGAAATAAACGTGGAAAAGCTGCTCTCTAAACACAGCACCAAGGAAGTCTACATTATTGCCTAGATATAAGGTATGACTGCAAAGAAAAATATAGTAAATGTTTAAATTTTTAAAAAAAATGTATTACTGGGCTGGGGATATAGCTCAGTGGAATAAGCTCTTGCCTAGCAAGCGCAGCGTCCTGAGTTCGATCCCCAGTACCGCAAAAAAAAAAAAAAAAAAAAAAAAAATTAAAAAATGTATTACAGTAAAAGACATTGCCAGGAATCCACCTGAAAGCCCTGCCCCTCACTTGGAACACTTCCTCACCTAGTTCGTGCCACTTTCGGAAGCCGTTCTGGAAGACCTCTTTCCTGTTCGCAGCCACATTGTGGTGGCTGCCTCTACGCCCTGAATGTTTACCTTTCGTGGTCATTTTGACTTTGACTCAGAAGAGCCAGAAGTCCCACGATGGCGGATCTGGTGAGTGAGCGACCCCCGGGATGTTCTCATGTGCCTGCTTTTCCATTGGGCGGCGCAGGGCAGCACGACTCACCACACCCCTGATCCCATTCCCTAGAGACCTCTGGAAGGAGGACTCCAGAACTGCTTCAGAAGGCCGCAAGGATGGCGCAAGTGTCTGAAGCGAGGGGCAGGAGTGTGAGAATTCATGGCAGTGTGCTATTTACTGTAAGAAAAAAATTTTAAATATTCACCATACATTCTGATCACTCCTTGTAGCTGGTAATTCACAGAAGAGATGTTTTATCAGCTACTGCGCTAACTCCTCCTGCTGTAACACATATGCCCAGGGTCTCTGCAGAGAGGGGGCATTAAAAGCCAGTTTGTACTTCTGCTGCTGGGCTCCTTCCAGAGCGGCAGGAAGGGGTCGCGGGTGAAGCTTCCAATTCTCTGGAACAGGGGCGCCGGGGAAGGTCCCCCTAACCACAGTAAGTCTGCTTCACATCGTGGATCCCCCTCAAACCCTGTCCCACACTGGGGTCGAGGTCAAGCCTCTTCCATCGTGAAAAGGACGGTGATGCCCCAGGCTCGACCGCCTTGCAGGACCGACCCCCGAAAGGAAAAGTGACCCAAGCGCCCAACCCGGGGCGGCAGAACCGAACCTGCCCCCGCCCCGTCCTGGGCTCCCTGCAACCTGACCCCAACCGCCCGCGGGACCCCCCTCCCCGGGGCCGAATAGTGGCCCACAGAGCGGAGGAGGAGCAGGGACTCGGGGCGGCGCGAAGCCTCCAGGAGCCCCAAGTTCCCGCGCAGGAGGGCGTGCTGTCCCTTCCCGCCTCCCCGCCCACGTTGCTTTAGCTTGGCGCCGCGGGAGGCCCGGGCGCGGGCGCAGCCGGGCCGGGGGCCAGTTCCCGCGCGGGGGGCGCTCCGCGTGGGGGCCCCGGGCCGCTCACCTCGCAGGCTGTAGCGCGCCTGCATGCCGAACAGCGACAGCGTGCCGGTGCCCGTGCGGTCGTCCTTGCGGAAGCCGCCACGCAGCACGCGCTCCACCTGCTGCAGGTACTGCAGCTCCCCATGCGGCGCCGCGGGCTCGGCGCCCGGGTCCTGCGCGGCGGGCGGCGGCGGCGGCGGCGGCGGCGGAGACGGCGGCTCGGGGCCGGCGGCGGGCATGGTGCACGGCTCGGCGGCAGCAAGGGGGGCCGGGCCGGGGCTTCCGCGCGCCTTTTCCCCGCGCCGCCCCGCCCCTTCCTGCGGGCCGAGCCCCGTGCCCGTGTCCGCCGGGCGCGCGTCCGGAGCCGCGCCCATCCTCTCTCATGAGCTGCGCATCGCGGGCGACGGCGCACGCCTGTGCCTAGCACTCAGGAAGCTGAGGCAGGAGGATCGCAAATTGGAGCCCCGCCTGGGAAGTTTAGCGAAACCCTGCCTCAAAATAAAAAAATAGAAATGAAATGGGCCGAGAGGGAGCGCCGTGCGAAGGCCTTGGGTTCAATCCTCAGCACAGCATGAATAACAAAAAATAAAAGCCATTTGTCAGAGGCAGGGGCTCGCTATTTAGCTCAGCCTAGCCCGGACTCACGATGTAGCCCAGGCCGGCCTCCAAGTTGCGTCGATCCTCCTGCCTCAGCCTCCTGAGCGCTGGGCTTACACTCATGTGCCACCACGCCTGGCCCAAATAAAAGACTCTGGAACCAGTAAATAGTAAAATAAAAGGTAAAAGCGTTTGGATCCAAGTGCAGAATGCATGCCACCTTCCCAGCACTTGTAAGGCTGAGGCAGGTAGAGAGCATGAGACCAAGGCCAGTTTGGACAACGCAGCGAGGAAGCCGAGCCAACCAAAAGAAAATGACCAAATCCCTATTTTGGGGCCTAGGCCTAGAAGGATAGCTCTAACTGTACAATTGCGGGGTTCACCCCATCACACCCCTATGTTCAGGGGGACTAAACATTGCATTGCGGGGGACCTGTTTACTACAATTAGGAACAATCACCGAGGAAAGAGCCGTCCAGACTAACCTACAGGTGTCAGGAAGAGCGCTGCCTACATAGCAGCTGCAGACCTGCGATTGGTGCAGCTGCAGGCCAGTGATTGGTGCAGCTGCAGACCTGCGATTGGTGCAGCTGCAGACCTGCGATTGGTGCAGCTGCAGACCTGCGATTGGTGCAGCTGCAGACCAGTGATTGGTGCCGCTGCAGACCTGCGATTGGTGCAGCTGCAGGCCAGTGATTGGTGCAGCTGCAGGCCAGTGATTGGTGCAGCTGCAAACCAGTGATTGGTGCGATTGGTGCAGCTGCAGACCAGTGATTGGTGCAGCTGCAGACCTGTGATTGGTGCAGCTGCAGACCTGTGATTGGTGCAGCTGCAGACCTGCGATTGGTGCAGCTGCAGACCTGCGATTGGTGCAGCTGCAGACCAGTGATTGGTGCCGCTGCAGACCTGCGATTGGTGCAGCTGCAGGCCAGTGATTGGTGCAGCTGCAGGCCAGTGATTGGTGCAGCTGCAGACCAGTGATTGGTGCGATTGGTGCAGCTGCAGACCAGTGATTGGTGCAGCTGCAGACCTGTGATTGGTGCAGCTGCAGACCTGTGATTGGTGCAGTTGCAGACCAGTGATTGGTGCAGCTGCAGGCCTGCGATTGGTGCAGCTGCAGACAGCTGCAGACCTGCGATTGGTGCAGCTGCAGACCTGCGATTGGCGCAGCTGCAGACCTGCGATTGGCGCAGCTGCAGACCTGCGATTGGTGCAGCTGCAGACCTGCGATTGGCGCAGCTGCAGGCCAGTGATTGGCGCAGCTGCAGGCCAGTGATTGGTGCAGCTGCAGACCAGTGATTGGTGCAGCTGCAGACCTGCAATTGGCGCAGCTGCAGACCTGCGATTGGTGCAGCTGCAGGCCAGTGATTGGTGCAGCTGCAGGCCAGTGATTGGCGCAGCTGCAGACCTGCGATTGGTGCAGCTGCAGGCCAGTGATTGGTGCAGCTGCAGGCCAGTGATTGGTGCAGCTGCAGGCCTGCGATTGGTGCAGCTGCAGACCTGCGATTGGTGCAGCTGCAGACCTGCGATTGGTGCAGCTGCAGGCCAGTGATTGGTGCAGCTGCAGGCCAGTGATTGGTGCAGCTGCAGGCCTGTGGTGCAAGTG
>PVLD010021506.1:0-31297 GCA_004027595.1 Dinomys branickii
CTAAATTTGCATGTCTGTATATGGGTCCATACATCTACAATTCGAAGATATCAATGGATAAAGCAACAACAACTGTTGAGACCATATCACCTTGTCTATAGATTAGTTGTGATTGTACTATTTTCTATGATAATGGGTGTCTGTTTGTCAATATGTTTTTGTACTTTTATGTTTCTAAAATAAAAAAAAAAAAAAAAGAAAGGAAAACGGGAAGGTGTTTAGCAATGACCCAGGAAGGCAGAGGAGAGTAGCAAGGAGAGACCACGCCTTTGGGCTGGGCTTAAATGACAGAACATGATAGTTCAGATCTTGCAGTCAAGAGCTGGAGACGTCTGGCTCAGATTCTTTTCTTCCCATTAGTTAGCTGCATGGTTTGAGTAAATTGCTTCATGGCTTCAAGTGAACTTTTCACCTGTAACTGAGCAACAATGCGAGTATCTAACTCAGGTCGGTTTGAAGGTTTAATGGGATATTGTGTATAGAACAATTTGCACATAGTAGAAGCTTAGTCATTGTTACAGATTTCCTGATACTTTTCCACTGCAAGCCCTGCACCCTGGTAACCTCTGTAGTCCTAGGCAAACTGGGACAGTTTGGTTAATCAGTGCTACAGGCCCTCTATAAATGTTACCGCTAACATCAGTACAAACACAGAACTACAACCACACATATGCACTCACACAAGGACCAAGGTTAGCTGCTGGCCAAATATTCACGTGTTTGTTACATAGTGCTATCAAAGTTCTCTGAAAGCTAGATTAGAGCTCCTGAGCCTTTTCTGGGTGCCATGGTTACATATATCTGCCTTTTTTCCACTTAATTTTCCCCCAAAACTCCATAATGCTGTGTCTAGAGAGAGAATCTCAAACTCAGAGATGTGTAACTGTCTCAGATTGGCATAACTTATAAGCAGTGCTGATACAATCTGAACACAGTCCCGATGACTCTGAATCCAATGCTTTCTGTGAAGTACCTACCCAGAGTACCGATGTTTCTGAGCCACTTTGCAGAGCCCTGCATAGCCCTGAGGAGTTCCATTTCTCCTTTTTTCTCTCCGTCCTCAAAGTTGGTCTCTGCTATAGTCAGGGCTTACAAGCGAACAGCTTTAATATAGGACACATAATTTATAGGATTATTTTATAATATTCACTGAAAAAGTCAGATGCAGAACAGTGCAAGAGATCTGTTCATACACTAGAGAACCAAAAGAATCCAGCAGAGGGTCTGGGTCCTACAGCAATGTTCTCCGCAAGTCCAGCTAGAAGCCTACAGACCCGCAACACTATCTCATGCAAGTCTGTGTCAAGGATCTGCCCTGCTATGGCCCAAAGGTCAGTGGTGGAAGCTAGAAAGTCTGCGCCAGCAGAGTGAAGGATCTGTGCCAGCAGGTTGAGGGATCTGCACTGAGACTAGGAAGTGATGCTCAAGGTAAGGGCCAGAGCTTCTTTTTAAAACCACAGCCATCCTCATCAACAGCAAAGACCCACGCTCCTCTGACAGTGAGTATAGCCGAGTTCATATCAGGAAAACTAGTGTGAAAAGCTGACTGTATATAGTCAGATCCCCGTAACTGTGGGTTCCACATCTGCAGATTCAACCATCCATTGTTCAAAAATATATGAGAAAAATATTGTACTGAACACATAAGTCTTTTCTTGTCATTATTTCTTAAACAATACAGCATAAAATTGTTTAACAGCACTTATATTGTTTTAGGTATTTTAAGTAAGCTATATACTAAGCATATGGGCATTAACTTACATGCAAATACAGCCCCATTTTATTTAATGGACCTAAGAACCCACAAATTTTGCAAAGGTCCTGGAATCAGCCTCCTATGGATACTGAGATACAACCATATAGGTTTCTGATAGAATTTGACAGTCAACAATTCTACCATTTAATCCAGTGATTAGGATTTGGCATGAGCTAATGGAAGGGTTAGAGACTTTGGTATATACAAAAATGGGATTATGATCAGGCCTGCCCCAGGCATGAAGCATCATGTCCCACAAAACCCAGCAACCCTAAATCCAGTTGAAGACTGAGAAAGGGCACCTGGCACAGGGCTCATGAGCCCTCCACCCCATGTGTGAGTAGGAGACGCCCCTTCATCTGAAATCTAGTGTGCTTTAAAAACTGTCTCAGAAATACCAAGACAGCTATGATAGCTTCAACATCATAGCCACAACTGGCTCTCAGCACCTAACAAACACCATCTTACTTCAACCACCAAAAAGATGAACGTTATTATCTCAGTTTCACATTGAGGCAACTGAGTAACTGAGCTAATTAATCTGCCTATAGTTATAGTTACTTAGTGAGGTCAGCAGAAAAGTTGGGACTTGAACCTGGTTATGAAAATTGCTCCATGGCTTTAACGAAAAACCAACATGCAGTCAGAGGAAAGATGAAAAATAAAAGAAACACTTGCTAAAAAGAAGGAAAGAACCATTGCCTGAGGGCGCCTCATGTGTACAGAATTATTGGTTATCTGTTTAAGCTTTCTATGTAGTAATTTCCAGGCTGGGATGTGGGTCTCAATCCTCAATCCTCGATCCCCTCAATCCTCTCAACTCCAAGTGCCCAGGTAAAACACAGCATGCCCAGTGAAATCAGAATTTCAGCTAAATAATTTTCAGGCAAAATAATGTTTCAGTAGAAGTAAGTCCCACTCAATATCAAAAAGTCACTTGTTTTTACCTGAGACTGAAATTTAACTGGCTGTCCTATATTTTCATTTGTTAAATATGATAATATGGGAAGAGAGGTCAGCAAGGTGCCACGTTGTTTATGTCTCTGTGGTATTAATAGTTTCGGGTCTCAATCCCTTGTTGGGGAATTTCACACTTTTCTTATTCAAGGCCAAGTGCTCCTGACCTTTTCTGATGCCTGAAAGTAAATTTTTAACTACAGTAAGTGTCTTAGTCTATTATGGCTACTATAACAAAGACCCATAGCCTGAGTAGTTTTTAAACAAAAGAAAACTTACTTCCCACGGCAGAGGTTGTGTGTGGATTTATTCTATCAGTCCATTGGGTGTTCATCAAGAGCGAAATCCTGATAATATGCTAGATCCCCACCATGGGGAGTTCGTGTCCTGGCAGAAGATGCAGTCAAAACACAGGCAGAACCTGAGTCACCACACTACCAAAAAAAAAAAAAAGTCAGGAGGAATTAAAAGATTCATAGATGTGCCCCTAGATGGCACCCTTAAACAAAAATACCTACCAAAGCCCAGTGACACAGGGCTTCAGTCTAAGAAAAACAAAACATCTTCCTAGGCAGGGAAACCATCATATTACAACTGAGCAAAGTTCTGAAACTTCAGAATTTAGACACAAACACTTCTCTGTTCACGTCATGCCATCTCCTTCACTTACTCCTGCTTGTTTGCTAAGGAGAGGAGTTAAAGAGTAGGATCCCTGGGTTTGCAACTATCTTTATCCCCCAGTTTATTTTTGATCCACCAACCTGATTATTCTAGAAATATAAGATAACAGAATAACATCGAACATTTCTGAGCCTCGATCGTGCTCACAAAAGGTCTTCACAGCCAGTTACCGTCCCAGTCTTCACCATACTTCTTCACCTAAAAACTCAAGTCTCTGTGCCGCTATGGACCATGGACTGCAGGTCCCTGCCGAGAAGAGCCCGTTCGAGAGACAGTGCCCGGGCTTGCTCTCTTCACGTTACGTGGATGGAACCACGCTGCCAATGTCACACAGTAGGGACCAGAGCCGGGTACTGACTGCTGGACCCCAGCTCATGGTCTCCACCTGTGTGTCTGATGGCAGTGTTTTTCAGTCCAGGAGAATGGCACTTACCCAGGGGACCTTTGGCATTTAGGGGACATTTTTGATTGTCAACTCTAGAGAGGTCCACTGATACCTCGTGGGTGGAGGCCACATACGCTGGTAAACATCCCACAGAAGAAGGGCAAGAACGGAATCCCCTCGCCCAAAGTGCCAGCCACACTCCTCTGGCCTGATTTGGGGCCGGGACACCGCTCTCGCTCAGACTGGACCCTTGTGAACGGAAGGACTTGCGTTGTTCCCATGTTTTCATCTGTGCAGCAGGGAGACTCGAATCCACCCCCTCAAAGCCGGTGACTTTTGCCTTTGGGGAGTTAGAGTTAAAACGTTCCAGTCAAAGTAGTAGCACAATGCTTGTGCGCCTTGAGCTCCAGAGAAGCTCCCCGAGGGGCTGGCTCTGGGTGTTTAGGAGTGGAAACGCTAAGTTCCTTCACAAACCCAGGTGGCCGAGAACTTTCACTCCAAGCCACGGGGGTGGGATGGGGCATTCTGTCTAAGCCTCAGGGTCCTCATCTGTAAAGCTCTCCGGACTTGTGAGCCAGTGCGTCGCTCGGGGCTTGTCAGCCCGGCTTTCGCTTGGGCTGGGCGGGGCCAGGGCCGGGAGGGGTGGGTGGGGGCGGGGCATAGAGCGTGGGGCGGGGCCGAAGAGGCGGGAGGGGCAGGCCTGGAGGCGGGGCCTGGCCTAGAGGGGCAGGGCCCGCGGCTCGCGGTGGGAGGAAGTGGCCCGGCCTGCCGCCCTTCGCGGGTGGTCCTTCCTCCTTCGCTGACACACAAGGCTGGAGCCGCTGCGTAACTGCGCCAGGTGAGACGGTGGAGGCCTGCGGCTGGGGACCTGGGGACCCCTAGCTCTTGCTCGCCTGGCGGGGCGGGGCCGGGGGGTTCCGAGAACGGCAGGGCATCCCCGCCTGCGCCTCTCTGTCCCGGGCTGGTAAGAAGGGTGTGTCGCGGCCTTGAGTCACCGGGTCGCAGCTGGGAGCGCTCCGGGAGCCTGGACCCACGCCTCCGAACCCCACTCACCTGCCCACCCTCACCCCGACGCCTGCCGCCAGACTGCTGAAAGGGCCGGCAGCCCGGACCCCCGAAACCCTTCCCTGTCCTGGTAACCTACTGGGGGCATGTCGGGTGCGCGTTCAGCATCCAGCCCTCCTCCTCCGGCACTCCGCCCCGCGCTGCGGGACAGCAGCCACAGTACCCGGGGGCCGCTTTCAAGTCAGCGATGGGCTGCCCGGCCCCTGCGACTCCGTCCCGGGTTCTCTTTGTGCGCCACACACCCTTCCTCCTCCCCGGGCCCTCTCCCGCCTCCGGGTTGCCAATGATCTGATTGAACAGCGGGGCCCAGGCGGGAAGGGGCCCGGCCGAGTGAGTTTCGGGCGACCTCGCAGGGGGAACCGTTGGGCGGCTGTTCGCTTGCAGAGGCGTGGGGTGGGAAAGCCGCTGGAGCTGCTTGCAGTCTTGGGAGGGGCGGACCAGCTGGCTGTGTTTGACAGACGTGAGGAGGCGGGGCTGGCTTCCTAGCCGGCTGCTAGGTGCGGAGGCCCCACCGGGGAACAAGTGACAGAGGGGTTTGGAAATTGGTTTGGTAATAGACCCATTTGGTGGCTACAGCTCTTGGCCTTCTCCCTGTACTTACCCCTAAAGGACTCCTCCAACGGGTCTGGGAAGCACCTGGGATTCTCAGGCCAAAGGAGACCTGCAAGGATTACCGAGTTGTTTTCTGCCAGCTGTAGAGCTCCGATCAGGAGACCTGAGTGCTGGAAATATCCCGAAGTCAGGATCTATGCCGTTGCGGGTTTAAAGACAACGTGGGACGGAGGGATTAACCCTTCTCTGTCCGAAGGCGGGGAGGATCTCTAGCTGAGGCTATTGAAATATATTCCAGTATGCATACCAAATCCTGCGGATTTTAATAGGTAGTAAGTCGCATAGTTAGCATGCGGGATATCCAGTATGGTTAAGTAAATGTGAGGCTCTTGCCATTCATTTTGGCCACGGTGACAGAGTCTGGTAGGCGTTTGTACTGTAGGTCAGGTTCGTTGTAAGGCAGACAGTTGTTCTGGGAAATGTAAAATAAAAATGGTATTTTTTCTAAGTGGAAAACTCAGAGTTAAAAACTTACCTTGAGAGAGGGGAGGGGACGGAATGTGAAAAGAATTAGGATGTGGTAGGTAACTGTACCTTAGGACGAATGAAATCATTATGAACTGCAGACATGTATTAATAAAAATTAAAGCCCAAAATGGATCTAACAAATTGCTTTTATTAAAATTAAAATTATGTGAGATTGGAACAGTAGGAGAAATTCCAGGCTGTTGGGTTAGAGAACGTGGTTAGGTCTGTCCCTGAGGTAGGCTGTCTAGGGGGAAGATGTAAATAGGGAATGATTTGTGGCCATGTGATGAAAGAAAAGAAATCAGGGAAGGTCACTGTTGTATAAGAGAGGGAGAGAGAAAAGGAAATGGAATTTCAAATACTGTTTCAACATTCTTGCTCTCTGTAGATTATTTTTGGCATTTTGTAAGGCTTAATAAGTAGATGCTCTCGGAGATAATGCCGTGAACATTTTGTTGTATGTCCTTCTACATCGTTTACTGTGCAATGTGTGCATAAACGTGTGTGTGTAACAAAATGGAGATTTTGTAATCTTTAAAAAAATTTTGAACACCTTTTCAGGGTACTGTGTAAGCATCCATTTAATGGCTGTGCATTTGTTAGTACTTAACCAATTTCCCACTAATGAGCAGTTAGTTTCTTGCCAGTGTTTTGCTAGTTGTTCACTATTATTAACAAAGATGTGGTGCACATATTTTGGGTATATTTTTATTTATTTGATTTTTTTCCTATAAACTAAACTGCTGGCTTGAAATGTGTGTAATTTGAAATTTTGATGAAATATTCCCAAACTGTCCTCCATCTGCATACCTACACCTACCATCAGTGGGCTGGGATCGTCAGAGCTCTAATTGAACAAGGTGGATACAGACTACTAGTGTTTTAAGAAATTTTTTGTTTCTTCCAGTGACAAGAGAGTGGGCAACATGAGAGATTGGCCTGTGTGCTGTACCAGAGAACTTGGCAGGAGAATTAACCCCTAAAGGGATTAAAGTGAGTTTCAAGATGGCCAAGGAAGAACCCCCAAGTGTCTCAAAGGACTTAGAGGAGCTCCAGAGGAAGCTGTCTTTCCTGATAAAGTCCTTTCAGAAAAACTCAAAGGTCAGTTTTCTATTACTATGTATAAGAAAGTCCCAGCTTAACTTTGGTGTAAACAAGACAGAAAAATACTTAAGTAGAAACAATTTGGAGGTAGGTCAGGAAACTTTCTAGCTAACTACTCTGCCATGTCTGAGTTGTGACCTTCATATTCATTTTCCAAAATTACTCCCGGACCATCAGCCAGCATATCCATATTCCAGGCAGTGACATCCTGGAAGTCATGCATGACACTTCTGGTTACGTCTCATTAGGCCAAGATTTGGTGGAATGGTTATCTTCAGTGGCAAATTCAATTCTTCAACTGAATTTAGAGAGGCCATTCTCACTCTGTGATACAGACACTATCTTTTTCTGGTTTCTCTGTTAGCTTTTGGCTTCTCTCTTATCCTGAAAACAAGGGGCCAAAGCCTACTTTAAGATTTTAGTCCAGTATTCCACTAAAAATCCAGTGTCCAATAGAAATAATATGACATGAGCCATATATGTAGTAAAGCTTTTTTAATAGCCACATTTAACAAGTAAAAAGAAATGGGACCTGGGGCATGGTGGTACAGGCCTGTAATCCCAGCACTCGGGAAGGCCGAGGCAGGAGCATCACTGAGAGTTCGAGGCCAGCCTGGGCTACAAAGTGAGCTCAAGGCCAGCCTGAATTGCATAGCAGGACCCTGTCTCAAAAAGACCAAAAAAAAAAAAAAAAAAGAAAGAAATGGGCATTTAAGAATGTATTTTATTTAAACTAATATATCCAAAATAGTATTATTTCAATATGTAATCACCGTAAAAAATTAGTAATGAAAAAAGTCCTTGAAATGTTTTTGTAATCATTTTAATAATGACTCTTTGAAGTCCAGTATATGTTTTACAATTAAAGGACAATGAGATTCAAATTAACCATTTTTCAAGTGTTCAGCAACCTCTCAATGGCAGTGAAACTTGAAATAGTATATGTGTTTTTCTTGCAAATTTATCTTGATTGCTTTCTTCTCTATGCCTTTTAGCATTTTATCAGGAAAAAAAGAGCTTTCAGAAATAATTTTAAAATCATTTTGTTATATGTCTTTCTAGACTTATGCAGTATGCCCATAAAAATACATATGAGTATGCAACAAATGAACTATTTTGTGATTTTTTTTTTATTAGACAGCACAGTTCCATTAGGGCACCCTTAGAAAGATATTTCTTTGAGCTTTAGAGCAGTGCTCTACAGAAACCTTTTCTGGACTTTCTCCAAAATGCATCTGGCACTCTGTGGATTTACCAAACTACTTTTAAACCAGACAAATAGGTTTCTAGTTGATTGAGAATCCTGTCATTAAAAGTTAGCAACAAAGGTCCCTATGTGTACAGTTGATTCTCATTATTTGAGGCAATTATGTTCTGTAATGTCACCACAAACACTGCAATAAGCAATGCCAAACCATTGTTCCTGGGTCAAGTACAGATTTCGATCTCTTTGAGCTTTGAACCATGTTTCTGTTAACTGATTAACATATAACCTTGTTTTATGTGTATTTCTGTATAAAGACACTTCAGTGTATATATATTTTTTAATTTTTATTTTAAAGAAAAAGAGACAGCTGGAAGATGGCTCAGTTGCACATACGCCTGCCTAGCAAGTGCAAGGTTCTGAGATTGATTCCTGGTACAAAAAAAAAAAAAAAGAAACAAAAAACAGAATTCAATGGTTAATACATTGCGTATTGTTATCTTTAGTTACTCAGAATACAAGATATCAGCATTTAACTGTCCAAATAATATTAGCACAAACCTATCTTTTCAATAAACTGAAATTGGTAGTATCACTATTTTAACTATCTTTTATGTGTGTATGTATGTATATATATATATATGTATGTATTTTTTTCCTTTTGCTTTTCTCTTCCTTCTTTTTTTCCATTCCCCTAAGCTAGTTTCTCTTGCCTTTTGAAGTTTCTTCTCATTTTACAATATCTATTGTACATTTTGGATCACATTTACTCTTTCAGCTTCTCACACTAGGGAGACAATATGATGTTTACATATTTGTGTCTAGCTTCTTTGACATATGAGTATGGTCTCAAGTTGCATCTATTTACCTATAAAAGTCTCCAGTTTATCCTTCTTTATGGTTATATAAAAAGACTGCATCCTTTTTATCCATTCCTCAGTAGATGAGCATTTGGGTTGTTTCCAAGATCTAGCTATTACAAATTGTGCTGCTATAAGCATGGGTGCACATATATCACTGTGGTACGATGTTTTTAATTCTTCTGAGAAGATACCCAGAAGGGAAATATCTGGGTGGAATGGGACCTCCAATCCTAGTTTTTTGAGGAGCCTCCATACTGATTTCCACAGTGGTTGTACCAGTCTACAGACCCACCAACAGTGGAGAGGGGTTCCTTTTTCCCTACAGCCCCTCCAGCATTTGTTATTGGTTGATTCCTTGATAATAGCCTTTCTTTCTGGGGCGAGATGGAATCTCAGTGTTGTTTTAATTTGCATCTCTCAAATAGCCACTGATGTTGAAGAACATTTTTTCATAGGTTTATTTTCTGTTTGTACTTTTTCATCAGAAAAGTGTGTATTCATTTTGCTGCCCATTTTTGGATTGAGTCTTTAGATTTGGGAGGTCTGATTTTTTTTTTTAGGTCTCTGTATGTTCTTGATAGTGAACCTTTATCTGAGGAATGTTGGCAAACATTTTTTTTCCCATGTTGTAGGTTGTCTCTTTACTCTGGTTTCTTTTGCTGTGAAAAAGCTTTTTAATAAGGTGAGATCCCAGAGTTTTTTTTTTTTTTAGTTCTTTGTGATAGTTCCTATGCAATCAGGGTTTTATTCATAAAGTCTTATGAATAAGTCTTATGAAAGGCTATTATCGAGGAATCAACCAATAACAATGTAATAACTTACACCAATGTCTTTAAGAGTTTTATGTATTCTATCTTCCAGCAGATTTAATGTTTCTGTCTTAATATTTAGATCTTGGATCCATTTCAAATTTAGTTTACTACATTTAGGAAGATATGGGTCCAATTTTAATCTTCAACCTGTGCGGAGCCAGTTTTCCCAGCACCATTTATTAAAAAGGCTATCTTTCTTTTAGTATATGTGTTTGGCCCCTTTGTCAAAGATAAGGTGGCTGAATATATCTGCAGTTGTTTCTGCATCTTCTAATCTGTTCCACTGATCTTCGAGTGTTTTTTTGCCAGTACCATGCTTTTTTTTTATCACAGTAGTTTTATAGTATAATTTCAAGTCAGGGATTGTGATGCCTCCCGCCTTGCCTTTGTTGCCCAGAACTGCTTTTACTATTCTAGGTCTCTTCTGGTTCCAAATGAGTTTTAGGATTGTTTTCTCTAATTCTGTGAAATATGCTG
Source organism: Dinomys branickii (assembly GCA_004027595.1). NCBI lineage: Eukaryota > Metazoa > Chordata > Mammalia > Rodentia > Dinomyidae > Dinomys > Dinomys branickii. Next base: position 10,385 of record PVLD010021506.1, read on the forward strand.
TCAGAATTTTGACTAGAATTGCATTAAATCTGTGTAACAGTTTTTGAAGTATGGCCATTTTCACTATGTTGGTCCTTCCTACCCAAGAGCAAGGGCTATCTTTCCATTTTCTGATATCCACTTCAATCTTTTGCAGAGTACTGTAGTTTTCAACGTAGAGGTCTTTCACATCTTTCATTAGATTGATTGCTAGGTATGTCATTTTTTTGGAGGCTACTGTGGAAGGTGTTGTTTCCCTAATTTCTCTCTCAGTGAGTTTGTTATTTATGTATAGGAAGGCTATTGATTTTTGACTGTCGACTTTGTATCCAGTTGGCCTTATTTACTTATACTGAATTTGCTTATTAAATCTAGCAGTTTTTAGTGGAGTTTTGGAGTTTCACGTGTAGAATATCATATCATTTGCAAATAGTGATAATTTCACTTCTTTCTTTCCTATTGTTATTCCTTTTATTTCTTTTTCTTGTTTAACTGTTCTGGCTAAAGTATCCAGGACTATGTTGAATAAGAGTGGAGACAGTGGACATCCTTCTCTTGTTCCTGATTTTAGAGTAAAAGCTTTCAGTTTTTGTCCATTTAGTATGATGTTAGCTGTTGGTTTGTCATAGATGGCTTTTATCAAATTGAGATAAAGACCATCTATTCAGATTTTCTGTAGGTTTTTTTTTTGTTTAATGATGAATGAGTGTTGGACTTTTCAAGAGCTTTTTCTGCATCTATTGAGATGATCATATGATTTTTGTCCTTGGCTCTATTAATATGGTGCATTACATTTATTGATTTACATATGTCGAACCATCCTTGTATCCCTGTTATGAATCCCACTTGGTCATGGTGTGTAATCTTCTTGATGATTTGCTGAATTCAGTTTGCCAGTATCTTATTGAGGATTTTTACATCTATGTTCATTAGAGAGATTGGCCTGTAGTTCTTTTTCTTGGTTGAGTCCTTCTCCAGTTTTGGTATGAGGGTAGTGCTTGCTTCTAGGAATGAGTTTGGGAGTATTGCTTCCCCTTCAATTTCATTAAGGAGTTTGAGAAGTATTGGTGCTAGGTGCTCTCTAATTTTCTTGTAGAATTTAGCAGTGAATCTGTCAGGGCCTGGGCTTTTCTTTGTTGGTAGGTTTCTAATTACATCTTCAATTTCATTGATTAATATTGTTTTATTTAGGATTTTTATATCTTCTTGATTCAGCTTTGGTAATTCAGATGTATCTAGGAATCTATCCATTTCTTCTGCATTTTCAATCTTATTAGAATACAAGTTCTTGAAGTAGGTATAGATGATCTGGATTTCTGCAGGGTCTGTTGTGACTTCATCATTTTCATTCCTAATAGCATGAATTTGAGTCTTTTCTTTCCTTTTTTTGATAAGATTGGCTAAGGGTTTGTTGATTTAATTTAATCTTTCACAGAACCAACTCAATTCATTGATTCTTTGTACTTTTTAATTCTCCAATGCATTAATTTCTGCTCTGATCATTGTAATTTCTTCCCTCCTCTGAGCTTTTGTTTTAGATTGCTGTTTTCCTTCTAGAAGTTTGAGGTTCAACATTAAGTTTTTTATTTGTGCTTACTTTGTTTCCCTAATATGGGTATTCACTGCCATTAATTTCCCTTTTAGGACTGCTTTTATTGTGTCCCATAAGTTGCAGTATGTTGTATTGTCATGGTTATTTAATTGTAGAAACTGTCTAATTTCTTCTTTAATTTTATCTGTGACCTATTGGTTGTTCAGAAGGGTGTTATTTAATTTCCATGTGTTTATGACATTCTTGACATTTCTTTTGCCATTGATTTCCAATTTCATTGCACTATGATAATATGCATAGGATAATTTCAGTTCCTTTCCATTTACTTAAGCATGTTCTATGGGTTAGTATGTGATCCCTTTTTGAAAACATCCTATGTGCAGCTGAGAAGAATATATATTCTGATGTTGTAGGGTGGAATACTCTGTAGATGTCTACTAAGTCCATTTGTTCAAAAATTTGGTTCAGTTCTATTATTTCATTGTTGATTTTTCATGTAGTTGATCTGTCTTTTTGTGACAGCGGGGTATTGAAATCACCCAGTACAGTTGTATTAGTCCTTATTTGATTTTCATGCCTGTTAATATTTGTTTTATATAGCTGGGTGCACTTGTATTTATTTCACATGTATTTATGATTGTTATCTCTTCCTCTTGGATTGTTCCCTTACAAGAATGTAGTGACCTTTTTAATCTCTCTTAATCAGTCTTGGCTTCAAATTCACTTTGTCTGCAAATAGAAATGCTATCTCTACTTTTTTCTGAGTTTCTGTCACATGGAGTATTGTTTTCTATCCTTTGACTTTCAGTCTATGAATTTCTGTTTGAATTAAATGTGTTTCTTGTATGCAGCATATTGTTAGATCCATTCTGCCAGTACAACTGATATGTATTGACTTATCCTTGTCATGCTGTTTTCCTTTTGTTGGCTCCCCTATTTTTTTCCTCCCTCCCTCTGTTTACTTGTTTGCCTTGCCTGGTGAATTCCTTCTGTTGGGGTTTATGGGGTTGTAGTGCTTGTTGTCTCTTTCTAGTATGTCCTGGTTTGATGGTCATAAATTTCCTCAGCTGTTCTTGGTCATGGAAGTATCTTATTTCTCCATCAGTTTTGAAAGATAATTTTTCAGGGTATGTGAATTTGCGTTGAAGATTGTTTTCCTCTAGAGCTTGAAATACTTCAGTCCAAGTTCTCCTTGACTTCAGCATTTATGCTGAAAAATAAGCTGTGATTCTGTTGGGCTTTCCTTTGATTTGTTTCTTTTCCCTAACAACTTCTAATATTCTATTCTTGTGTTGAATTTCTGGAATCTTGACTATGATGTCCCTGGCTATAAATTTTTTTTGTCATAGCCAATTGGAGTTCTATATGTTTCACTAACTGTATGTCAAATTCTTTTTCTCTACCAGGAAAGTTTTCTGCCTTGATGTCTGTGAAGTTTTTTTAATATCATTTATGTTATCTCCTGCTTTTTCGTTGACTCTAATTAATCCTAAGTTATTCTTCTTTGCATAATCTAGCAGCTATTGTGTTGATTTCTATAGTCTCTTGCTATTTTTAAAAAATCTTTCTTTTCATGATTGCTGGCTACAAGCCTGTCTTCTATATCTGAGATCCTGTCCTCACATTGGCTTAATCTGCTGTGGATACTTTCAGTGGAATTTTTATTCTCCTGGGTATCTGCTTGAATCTGCCTTATGGATTCCATTTCTTTCCTATATTGAGCATTCATGACTTCCATAATTTTCTTAAGCTCCTCTATTTTCTTATCTGCATCTTCTCTAGAATCACTAAGCATGGTTTTCATTGTGGACAACATTTCTTCAGTTATCTGAGAGGTTATTTCTGATTTGATTTTTTTCCTAGAGCCTCTATTGCTTTGTTATTACAACTTCAGCAAGGCCAGGTGGGTGGTTCTTGGATTGCCCCACCTCATTGCCCCCTGGGTTTGCCCTTGGTGATGCTTGGGGTTGCATCTTGCTTTAAGTGTCTCTTCATTTTGTTTTCTTTCTTTTTTTTTAGTTTAATTCCTGGAATGATGTTTGTAACAGCTGTTTAGAACAAGTGTATCGCTTTTGGCTATAGTGGTACCAGTAACAATACCATAAAACACAACCTAGAATGACAAACTAAACAACCATTAATTTGCCACTTTTAACCATATGAACTAGATTTGTGGTTTATACAACAAAATCTAAAACAATCCAGAAAATTGTATGCAGTAGACAAGCCCTTAGTATGTCAGTTTTGCCCTCACAGGTTAAAATTTAAAATGGGTTAGGGAGAAAAATAGAAGTAGAAGAGGAAGAAATTAGGAGGCTGGAGGGTAAAGGGGATCCCACTAACTTTGGGAAACTGGTGCAGAAAATTGGAGGGAGAGGAGGAAGAGATAAAATGAGGAACTGAACAGAACACAGCCACAAACAGGCTAGATACCATGTTTACACCCATATAAATACAAGTTCAAACAATGAAGGAGAAAGAAAAGAAAACTACAAAGAAAGACAAAACAAACAATACAAAAAAAGAGCAAAACTAGAACAACAAAAGAAACAAAGAGAGGGAAAGAAAACAAAACAAATGGACAGCAATAACAAAAAGTCCACTTCCAGGTTTGTCTCTGCTGTCACTGGTAAACAACGCATGTAGACAGCGTCCCCGTCCATACTGATTTATCCCAAACAGAGTGAGCCTGCGCCCTCTGGCAGTTTGCAGGCATCGGTGCAACTTGTCCAGGCCCGAGCCCTGCTGGAAGCCCGTAAATGGAGCCAGCAGCCGCTCTGAGTCCTGAGCTCTATCAGTCTCTCTGCAAAATGGTTCCCTGGTAATCACTCTCTGGCGGGACACACACAAACACACACACACACACACACACACACACACACACACACACACACAGCACTGAGCCCACGGCACTCACTGGCAGCCAGTGCAGACCCTCACATCCACTGTTCCCCTCCACCTCTGTGTCTCTCTGTGTGTCCGCAGGTCTGCGCCGCTCCTGTCACAGTATTGCCCATCTAGGGGAGAAGGCGCTGCCAGCTACCTACTTCTTCACTGAAGGTTCTCTGTGCACACTCTCCGTGGGCTTCCATTCGCACCTCAGTTCCTTCCTGGGTCTGGGGGACTCGCCTCCTTCTTTCTTATCTTCCCCACATTGCTATATTCCCCTGTCTGGACAGCAACACCCAGAGAGGGTCTTTCTCTGTTGACTAACACTCAGCCATCTTGCCCCCCTCCCCTCAGTATATATTGTTGACCATCAGGGTGACCTCTAGCACACTCAGGGTCAAGACCACTAGAACTCACGTCTTGAACAAACATGTGCATGTTGTAATATGTACATTTTCTTCATAAAGTACCTTCCTGCAAACACTAAAGAGAACCACAGCACAGCATTGTGGGCACCACTTAAACAGGGAAATTCCAGTCAAAAGCACAAAAATATGAAAAGCAGAATACCAGATAGACACAGTGCTATAGTTTAGATCCAATATTTTGCTTATCTGGGCTATATTAAGTGAAGAGGAATTGCTTTGGGCTACATATTAAAGTATGAGTAACTAAACTTCCTTTATAGCTTTCAAATTTTTAATTATAATTTTTTTAAAAGGGCAGCAGCCTGTAGGCTGCAGGCTGGATACACCTATGTTAAAGGCTTAGTTCCCAGAATAGCGTATTGGGGCGTTGTGGAACCCTCAAGATGTGAGCTCCGGTGGGAGGGAGTTAGGTCATTGGTGAGGAGCATGGTCTTGAAGAGGGCTGTAGGACTGCAGCCCGCTCCTTACTCTCTCTTGCTCCCTCTCTGCCATCAGTCTAGGTCTGGCCGTTTCCTGCCTGATTCCCTGCAGATCTCCCTGACTGCTTCTTACACGGGTACCAAGCGCATCTTCCTTAAATGGCTCCTTCGGCTATGTCACAGTCCTGACCAAGTACCCCAGTTTGCTCCCCTCCACCAAATAAAGTTTAAATAAATGCTGTCCAGTGGATACATGATGCAAGCCATATACATCATTTTCAATTTTTCAGTAGTCACATTTTAAAACATAAAAATAAACAAATTAATTTCAGTAGTATATTTTATTTAACACAGTATATCCCAAACTATAATTTCAGCCTGTAATCAATATAAAAATCATTAATGAGTTATCCAACGTTCTTTTTAATCTCAATTCAGATTCCAAATTTCCACTTGAAATATTTGGCTCTCTAATCAGTATTCATATAATTTACAGTTCAAAAACCTAGATTTGCATGACCAACCTATTTGAAATATACTTAAAAGTTTTCCAGGGACTGAATCAAATGTCAAGGTTTTGTTTTTGTTTTTAAGACAGTGTCTTGCTGTGTAGGTCAGTCTGGCCTTGAGTTCACTATGTAGCTCAGGCTGGCCTTAAACCCATGGCAATATTCCTGAGTGCTGGGATTATAGGCATGCACCACCATGCTTGGCTCGAGTGTAAGTTTTTAAATTTAAGCTAATGAAAATCCTGGGCGTAGGTCACGTTAGCCACACTCCAAGTTCTCAATGGTCTTATACGGCTGCTGTTGGACAGTGCAAGTATGAACCCTTTTAGCCTGGCATCTGGACATCCCATCATTGTCTGCCCCTCCTGCCATACAGCTGTCTCTCCCTGGTAAGGCACACTCCCTGCGTGCACTGCTGGATCCCTTACCTGAGTGCTCCCATCATGCTTCCTTGGCCCTTTTGAGTGTTAGGATCAGAGAGACAGTTGAGTATGTCAGATGGCACAGGGAGCATTTGCTACAAAGATATGTGAGGACTGGACCTGAAAAACAGTAAAGGCCTGACACAGTACAAGACCGCAGCCCAAATCCCTCCCACCTCCCTCTTGCCTTTGGCACCCTAACTTAGGAAGATCTCACTGGCTTTGATAATAGAGTATCTGAACTAGGAAGCCCAGCTCGGAGGTGAGTCTTGGTATAATCATCTCTGGCTAACAAAGCTGAATAACAAAGTCTTTGGCAGCTTTTGTCAAAATGGAGAAGCAGGAAGCAGTGTGGCCAGTGGGCATTATGCCATGGTGTGGCTTCCCAAGAAGTAATATTTGTCATGCTTTCAGAGGTTTTTCCTTGGGGGCAATGTGGAGGCCCCAAGGCAGATACCTGTGGCTCTTGGAATGGCTTTTCCTGTTCAAGCAGGGTCAGCCCTGTGCTTTGGTTGCCATGTTGAACTATAAAACTCCCATATTTTCAATTTATTTGCCGCAAATTCCCACCATTGAATCACTTGGGTAAGCGTCTTTCTCTAGGAAACACTTGTGTTTTGGGAAGTGGCACCTATAACCACTGTACTTGAATTATGTCCTCATTTCAGTCACTTGGCCTGCAAAGCTCTCAGACATGAGACGAAGGAAGAACCAGTTTTTATGGAGGAATGTCTGGGAATAATGGGAACATTCAGGGCAACAGGTTCTATAGTGTGAGTACTGGGAAGAGAAGGCGGGGCTTCAGAAGAAGAGGGAGCAGCCCATCCTTTCCAGGCTGCCTGGGGCCAGCTCTGCTTTAAATCCACTCCCCTTCCACTGAGTCAGACCTCAAAATCCCACTGTTACATCAGTATATGCTTACAGTCATCATCAGGCTGTATACAACTGTAGCATCAAGGTTAGAGACAAAAGCACTTTTACGTGTTGAGGTGGCAGCTATTACTTGCATTTGGCATTTGTTGTCAGGGCCTCAGCTTTGATTACCTAGACTCTGTCACTTGAAAGCTGCTCATCCAATAAGTCATTTAGTCCATTGCATCTCAAACTGTAGTGTAGGTACAAATCACCTGGGGCTCTCCCTGAAAAAGCAGAACTGGATTCAGCAGGTATAGGGTAAGGCCTGATGTTCTGCATTTCTGTTAAGCTCCTATGTGATGCTGAGTAGCTACAATTTAACCTCTCCATTCCTCAGTGACCTCCACTGTGAGAATCTCAGCTGTGGTGTAGGAGGCAACCTGCACCTACATCTATCTCATCAGTGCATTTAGCTGAGGATGCCTGCGGTAAGGGCCCGTGTTAGGCAGGAGAGCTGCTTCCTCCTCTCACAAAGCCTGGCACTGGGTGGGAATTTGAAACTTGCCACTTGACCCAAATAGCTGCCTGGATGACTCATGTCTGCAGTGAGGTCTCACTTATGAGCCTTCCAAGTTGATGACCTCTGCTCATCCTTCCCACAGTTTAGACAGATTCATTCACCCTAGGATTCAGACATGGCACTCAGACCTGGTTCTTTGTCCCTTGCCGGCAGGTGGTGACCTTGATGAAGTCTCCAGTGGGTCAGTACTTGGACAGGCATCCTTTCCTGGCCCTCTCCACGCTGGTGTTTGTGGCCACGTCTGCTGTCCCTGTTGGGCTCTTCCTGCTCCTCGTGGTGCTCAGCTGCCTGGCCGCACTTGTAGGAGTCATATTACTGGAAGGTATCCTGCTCAGTTACTGGAAACTGACTATTTGGGAAGACGGCATTGGCTGGGCATCTACCATTCTTGTCAGTGGTTCCCATTTCCAAAATAAGACAGCTTGTCAGAGCAGTTAAAACATGGGCTCTGGCCAGGCGTGGTGGTGCATGCCTGTAATCCCAACACTTGGGAGGCTGAGGCAGGAGGATCGCTGTGAGTTCAAGGCCAGCCTGGGCTACAAAGTGAGCTCAAGACCAACCTGAACTCCATAATGAGACCCTATCTCAAAAAAACAAACAACAGCAAAAAAAAACATGGGCTCTAGAGTCTGCATAGCAAAGTACCTCCACTAGTGTGATTTTGGACAAGTTATTTACCTTTTCTGAGCCTCAACCTGTTCAATGGGTAACAGAAGTGAACAAAGAGACCCAGGTAATATAATGTGGGAACAGCAGGGACTGGAAGCACCTGGAGGACAAGCTAGTTGCTGTCACAGAGTGAGGCACACCCAAGTGTGCCACAAAATCTGGATTTTTATGGAAATCTTACTTAAACATTTTGAGCTGTCATTATTTTGAATATATTGGCCCAGTGTCCGCCTGTTGTGAACCAGGTTTAGGTGATCGCTGCTCCTAACCCTGTTTTCCTCCTAGGACTGGTCATTTCTGTGGGTGGCCTTGCACTGCTGTGCGTCCTCTGCGGCTTGCTCTTCATATCACTTGCCGTGTCAGGGACGATCATGGTGTCCTATGTGGTGGTCTCCAGCCTCATCAACTGGTTTTCTTCCAGGTAAATACATGTGGATGGAACAGTCTAATCTTGGCCATTTGGAGGATTTTCTAAGATAATGTACTAGCACCAGTTGGTGTCTAGAAGGCACATTGTGAGAGGCAGGTGTTTCTCATAGTTCCCTATCAAAACCTATTGTTTTTATTTTTTTAAAAAGATACGATTTAGTTTCCAAAAGTCAAAATAAGGGTTTTTTATGTGTGTGTGGTAAGGGAATGTTGTGGAAAGAAGGAGAACAATAAGAAAAGAAGTGACCCACCATTCTATTCAAGATGTGCATCCCCCAGAAGGTACAGCAGCCAGGAATCTCTTGTCCCCAAGTCTGTCTTGAGAGAGAGTGTCGTATTTGAGTGTATGGCTTTCATTCCCATAGTACAGGTCCTAAATACTAGCTACTTAATCTTAGGACTTTTTATTAGTTTTCCCCATTGCTGGTCACAATACTTAAAATTTGCAATTTAAGAAAGAAAGGTTTAGTTTAGTTTTGAGGTTTGGGGCGATTCAACCCATGGTCAACTGGCTTCAGGGAAAGCGTATCACAGCAGAAGAGCCTGATGGAGCAGAGCTGCTTAGGCCCTGTCTTCCTGACCAACCAGATATACCCAGGAGTATGTTCTACCACTCTGCTAGGCATTTACTAATTCAGTGAAGTTGACATAGCAGGAGTAATAGTCACAGCCTTGACTATGACCTGCTCAAATCAGTAATAAATTCTGGAATCAGACCAGCTGTTTGCTGGGGATATAGCTCAGTGGCACAGCACCTGCCTGGGAAGCACAAGGTCCTGAGTTCAATTCCAAGTACCAAAATAACAGAAACAAACAAACAAAACAACCCAGCTGTGTTGAAATTACTGGGAGATGCTGCATTTATATGCAGGCCTCCTAAGACATTTTAAAAGGTGACTTTTTAACCTTTGATTTTTGTGCCGTGTATAATTTTAGACTCAGATATCCCCATGTAGTGCACTGTCGCTCTTGCTAAGTTGATGAGAGTGGCTGACACCTGTCAGGGCTTGCTTTGTGCCCAGGTCTCTGTTAAGTCCTTTCTATACTCATACCATGTAATTCTCACAACGAGCCCCATGGTGTCATCAGGAAAATGAATCCAAAGCCCCAAGCTGAAAGTAGGCAAGAAGGGGCCAACATCTAGGACAGTTAATTCTAAAGTCCTCATAACTAAGATATCAAGTGACTCTTAGCAATTTCTGCAGAGGGCCAGATGGTAGATATTTTCAGCTTTGCAGGTCATGTGGTCTCTGTCATAACTGTTAAACTCTTTTGCTGTAGCGTGAGCAGACAATAAGCAGATGAAAGTGAGAGGCATTTGTTCAAATAAAACTTTATTTGGAAAAACAGGGCTTAGTGTTTACAAAAACATGACCTATAGGCCATGGTTTGCTAATCCTTGCTCTAAAAGAACCAGTACTCTTTTGAGTTTTTCTTCTACAGATAGCCCTTGAATAACTTTTCAAAATATTATCCTGTTGTTATAATGTGTTAACGTGGGCGTAAGGAAATCAGCTCAGAGGTGGCTCTCACGGGATTGCTTAGCTGCCTTTGTAAATTGCCTTGATCACTATCAGACTTAAAGGAGATGAAACAAGAAAAGGCTGGCTTATTCAGGGTGATGTGTCTGAGCCAAAATCCACCCCTGGCTGTGAACCCTGCTCTAATAGGCAAGTTCTTAAAAATTACACCATGTAAAGCAATAACCACTGTTGAGACCATGTCACCTTGTCTGTAGATTAGTTGTGATTGTGCTATTTTTTATGCTAATTGGTGTCTGTTTGTCAATATGTTTTTGTACTTTTATTTTTTTTAAATAAAAAAAAATTACACCATGGGCAATAGCAAAATCTGAATGGCTGTTTATCAATGAAGAGATTGATTGAGTGGGAATTTGTACTTCATTTCCTTATATTCTGCTTCTCTCCCCAGTCCAGGCATTCAGACTCACAGTTTTTACTTTCTCACTGGAGCAGAGATTTTTGAGCTTTTTGTTTTCAGGACTCACTTTACCCTCTTAAAAATTACTGAGGCACTCAAAAAATGCTCCTTTTTTTTTTGTGGGTTCAATGTGTCCAATAATTACTCTGTTAGAAATTAGAGCAGAAATTTAAAAACTATTTATTTAAAAGGAAAAGTATTGCTCACTGATAGAAAAAACCAAAAAGCATATTTTAGGAGGGGTGGTGGTACACACCTGTGATCGCAGCCTGAGGCAGGAGGGTTGCCCTTTGTTCGAAGGCAGTTTGGGCTGCATAGTGACACCCTGTCTCAAAAAAGAAAAAAACAAAGTGGAAAATAATGGTGTGTGTCTATAATCCCAGCACTCAGGAGGCTGAGGCATGAGGCAGGAAGATCACTGTGAGTTAGAAGATAGCCTGGACTGCATAGTGATAACCTGTCTCATAAAGAGCAGACAAACAAATGAAAAACCCAAAAAGAAGAAGAAAGGCTTCTTAACTTTTTTGTTACCAAGTAGGAATTTAGGTGGCAAGTAATGAAAAAAAAAAACCCTGAGTACTAGTTTAAAGAATAGGGTTTTATTTTTTGGGTTTTTTTTTTGGTTTTTTTTTGCAGTACTGGGGATCGAACTCAGGACCCTGCGCTTGCTAGGCAAGCGCTTATTCCACTGAGCTATATCCCCAGCCCTAGGGTTTTATTTTTATTGCATAATAAAAAGGTCTAGATAGCCGAGGGCTGATAGAGCCACTCTGGTATCAAGACACCAGGAGCCTTACACCTTTCTGGGCTGTCAGCCTTTGCTCATTGGTTTGCCACATCATGGCTACAAGGTAGCACAATCTGCAACAGGTGCATTTATAACAGGAGGAAGGGAGGAAAAAAATGAGTGTTCATTCACCAATCATGCCTGACCTTTTATTAAGTAAGTGAAATCTCTTCCAGGACTTCACCCAGTTCTCCCCAAAACAGACTTCATTTGGCCAGAACTTTGTCAGATGGCAGCTCTAAGCTGGGAGTGTTCAGCTTTCTTCTCTTCTGAAGCATACACTCAGAAGTAGAAGGATGCAGGGAGTGGGTGTTGGTCAGCTGAGCTCTGATATGTGACACCCACAGTCAGTGATGGTAAGGCTATTTGAAATTCAAAGATGACTTATAAATTCTATCCACATTGATAGAGCTACCACCCATCTCACTGCCTTCTGAAACGTGCAGTACCAGGGACTGAAAAATACATAGCAATTTGTGGTTTTTGCCCCACACCTTTGGTACTTTCACTGAAGGTGTCAGAAAACTAACTGAATCAGAAGATGGGGCCTCTGTGTTTTATTGTTGTTTCGTTTGTGTGGTGTTGAACAAGCTTAACTTCCTAGTATCAGTTCTTTTCCCCTGGTAAAATAGAGCTCTTGCTTGCCCTTCCTTTTTTGCTATGCTGTTAAAAAGACATAGACGTTTGGGGAAAAGAATATCCAAATTAGGAGAAGGAAAGGGGGCCATCACCCTGCCCATCATCCAGTCCTTTTGGCCTCCCACGACCTGGATTTCCTCTTCTGTGTCCTGGATGTACCCCTAATCTGATGCAGTTGCAAGAAGCAGCTAAAAAGTCATCAGGGAATGTCACCTGTTCAGCTGTGTACATTCTCAGCATTGACCTTGAACTAACCATTTCTTCTTGTCCCGAAACAGATCGCTGGCGAAGCAAAACCCCAGTGTCAACTGTGCGCTCACTAAGAAGGCTGCAGACCTTCAGGGGCTCTGCCAGGAATGACTGGCTGGGTGGAACCACAGAGGTGTTTGGACTTCTCAGGAACCTTTTGGGTCATGCTCACCTCTCAGGATAGTCAAGCACTCCTGGGCTATGTCCTCCAGCTTCTTCCCATTCTGTGTATAAAATCGTTCGGTGGCCAAGGCGGCCTCTCACCCCCTACTCCCAAGTATGCAGACTTGACCTTGGCAGGGCTTGGGGGCCTCCAGAGCTGGCCTCAGGGCTTGTGTCCAAGATCCTGAGGCAACACTGGTTTTTTTTCGAGAACCTTTTACGAAATGAGGGAAACTATGTATTTTTTCCACTAATTTGAAATATGGGGTAAAAAAAATCTAAATCAGAACCAGCTTTTTGGCCTTATTCACTATTTATCAGAAAGAACAGCGTAGTTTGGGAGTAGTGACCTCTCAAAGCTGGAAGAGTCTGTTTAATTTCCTGTCCAAGAGTTTCTGAAAAAGCCCCAAGGCATAGTTTCCACTATTACTACTGAGTGCTATTCAGTGTGGTTGATCTCTTACATATTTATACTTGATGCTTTTGTATTGATTTAAAGAACTTGTCCTGTTAAGCAATTTCTTTTACAAAAACATGTAGAGGACTATGAAGCACAAATAAAACATGCCCTATGATTTCTACTTCGTTGATTTATTCGCTGTGCCTTTGAAATATTTGTTTAGGTGGGTGTTTTCTTCTATGCTCTTTCTCCTTCCCGCCCCCAACAGGAGACCTGTATAAGATTTCCATCACTGTGGCTGTCTTAGTCACTCTCTCTTTGCGGGGACAAAATGCCCAACACCCTCAGGGTAAATGAAGAGAAGTTCATGTTGGCTCACCTTTCGGGAGGTCCAGCCCCTGCGTGGTTGGGGGCATGGCGGCAGCGGGCGAGCGATCTCATGGCCGCCAGGAAGCAGAGTGAGCAAAGGGAGGAACTGGAAAGGGCGGTGCACACCACCAGGTCACACCCACAGTAACCCCTCGTCCAGTCAGACTCCGTCTCCTAACAAGAGGTCAGCTATGATGCCCTCATAATCCAGCACCTCACAAAAGCCGTGGTCGCGTGAGGCTGTGTGGGGCTATTAGAGCTGGACCATGACAGTGACAGCACCTGAGACAGATCATCCTGAAAAGAGAAAGTTTAATTTGGCTGTTGGTGTCAGAGGTTTAGTCCGTGGGCACTTACCTCTGTGGGTTTGGACCTGTGGCGGCCCAGCACGCTATTGACAGGAGCGGGCGGTACAGCACGCTTGTTCACATTATGGCAGTCTGGGAGCAAAAAGAGAGACAGAGGCTAGGGTCCCAATATCCCCTTTAAGGGTGCGACCGAATGACCTAACTCACTCCTAAAGATGCATCACCTCCAGTAGGACTCCAGGCTAGGGACCACAACTTTAACACAGGGGTCCCTGGGGAACCATAAAACCATGGCACCTAACTATTCCTTCTCTGTTGATGTCATAGTAAATCCTGGGTAGACAGACACTGAACTCAAAGTTGCTTTAAAAAGTTTGGATGACGGGTGAGGGGTTAGTTTCACCCAACCAAAAAGCTACAGGGGAGATTTTCAGGCAATACTGGACCCAGAGCTCAGGTGGTCTCCCCCTGCTTTTCTCAGTGTGAACTGTTTTTCTCAGGCTCATGGTAGGTGGAGGTCCCAGCAGCCTGAGTTAGCGCTCTGAACTTGGAAAGAAAGCTACTTCTTGCCTATATTACATGTAAATATTATGAGCTGGGCTCTGATTGGCCAGACTGGGGTCATATCAGCAGCCCTGAACTAAAAGTGGCCAGGAGGATGAACTGTGCTGGTAGGACAGGACTGGGCCATGTGTCCATTCAGGAGCCAGAGGAGGGAATAGGTTAGTCCCCCTGGGGTGCAGAGAGATGTGGCTCCCAAAGGAATATCAGAAGAAGAGGAAATACAGTAAAATATTTGGATTGGAAATAACTTTTTCTGCAAGTGTTCCACAAGATGAGCAAACATTTCTAATTTTAACTTGATAAAAGGTGTCTTGCAATATGAGTAGTACATAAAGCCAGGCATCACGTGCTCACAACTGAGCCAATGGTTCTCCCTCTCTCTCTGTCTCTCTGTCTCTCTCATTCTGTCTCTGTCTCTCTTCTCCTCTCTCCCAATCCCTCCCTCACTCTTTCTGCCATTGTGGGTGATCATCTCCCAAAAACAAGAGGTTATGGAGGAGATCTCATCTGCTGAGAGGAGGAGAAAAAGGAAGAGGAACCCCTCGCTTCAGATGAGATTAGGGAGATGTGTAAAACATGGGAAACAGGGCAAAACTTTGTAGAAAGTGTCACCCAAATAGAGCTATACCATTGCAAGCCATGAACCTGTTTAACATTTAAGCAATGTCACATTTCCATGAAATCCTCAAAAGGAGGCAAAAGCAAGTGTCATTGGACAAGTTCCTTGTTCAAGTTCCATGAAAAGAAAACAATTCCACTGAGCCAACAGATAGCAGTGATTTCATGAATGATGGTGAAAGTCGTCCTACACAGTGACCCTCCTCTCTCTTGTCTCCCTCACACCAGCCACAAAGGCTTTCAAAGGTAACTGCAGGTTAAGTTGTTCATTTTTCTTTATATTTTGTGTTTTATTTATTATATTATAATATATTACAGTATGGTAATCATTTTTATATGAATACTTTTGGGTTGTGGGATGAATCATCTGAGTTTCCAGTATTTCTTATGTGGAAATTCACTTTTATACACAAGTGTTTTTGATTACACACGTGTTTCAGGAGGTAATTATGCTCACAAACCAAGGTTTTACTGTAATTGCTAGGCAGACAAAAACAGATCATGGCACTAGCCATAGTGGGGCATAAAGGCTTTAATTTGGTGCTGAAGCTTCAGCAATGATGAGTAGAAAGGTCCCTGGCCTCCCCCCTGGAGTTTACTGCCCAAGGCAGGATTCACTTAACAACTGTATTAGGTATTTGTTGCTATATAACAATTATGGCAACTTATTACCAACTATTGGCTCAAAAGAACATACATGTATTAGCTCACATGTTCTCTCCGTTGGCAGCCCAGGAATGAGTTGGCTCAATACTTTGCAAGACCATGGTAGCTGGGTTGCAAGGACGGAGTCCTCGTTTAGGGTTTAACCCAGGAAGGATCCATAAATAAGCTCACACAGTCATTGCCAGCATTCAGCTCCTTGCTGGCTACCGGACCGCGGTCCTCAGGTCCTTGCTGCAAGCATATTGTTCTCCATGTGGCAGCTCATAATGTGGCGATTTGCATCTCCAAAGCCACCAAGAGAGAGAGTTTCTTAGCAAGATGGACATTACATTCTAAAGTAATACAATCATGTATGTGTAATCATGTACATCCTCTTACATTTTCTATATTCTAGCGATTACAAGCAAGTCGTGGGAACTACCCATGCTCAGGAGGAAGTAATTACAGAAAGGCCTGGAAGCCACAGGTAGGGGTCATGGGCTCCATCTCAGAGTTTACCCACTACTAGTTCACAAAATATTAGACTCTGGTATGTTCACAGAAGAAAGGTTACTTTAGCCACAGTGATCAGGAGAGGGTATCTCTGGTAGAGGGCACAATGTCCCAAAGCTCCAGAGATTGTTTAAGGAAACAGAATAATGCCATGTGACTGGGCCCGGCATGCAAAGTGTACATATGAAGGAGAGAGTGGAGGCCATCTTGTAGTGCTGTAATGAATGGCGGGAGTAGGTAGGCCACCAGGGACCACCCAAGCAGGTATGGGTGAAGCCAACATGGCACAATGTTTACCTGGATGCAGGCAGTCTGAGGACAAGAAGATGATCAGTCTCAAACAAAGAAAAGCAGGGCTTTCCCAGGGCTTGGGAAGGAGGGTCATGGGGGGAGGTCAGGCAGGGGCATCACGTGAGGAGGGTTCTGAACACACATCTGTGGTCAAGATTCTCAGAACGTCCAGTGCAGATGTAAGGATGTTATCAGGTGTTTTGGCACTGGGAAGCTCTCCTGTCTTATCTCTTCTTTATGACGTCCTGTCCTGTTTGTCTGGAGCCAACATGACTGGTTTGCAGTTTCTTGTCATTTGGGGATGGCAGCATGCTTTCTGGGGACTGCAGTTTGCTGAAAATAGTGTGGTTTCTGGGAAAGTCATGTCCAGCTTGTGTCTGACAAGTTTGTAACAAAGAGCAAAGGGGAGACAAGGAAGGATCTTACATGGGAGAGTGACATGATCAGCCTTTTGGGGATCACATCATGGCCAAAGGACCGGGAGCAGAAAAGCCAATCAAGAGGACTGAGGAATACCAGAGCACAGGATAGCTGCGGCGCATATCGTATACCAGGGTAGAGGTAACAGACACCTTCTTCGCTTGGAAAGCCAGCAGCAGTTAGTGGTAAATTGTGTGTGTGTCGAGAAGGAAATGAGGTTACAAGGTTGACAGCTAGATTTTTATCTTGATCCAGCTGGTGGCCAGTGACATGATTTTCTAAGAATAAGATGTATGAAAATCCAAATCCTCTTTGCTTATAATAAGTTTAGATATGCTTTTCCCCCTTTTATTATAATTAATAGCACATTAATTGAACAGTAAATTGCAATATATGCTTTTTGATGCTTACAGCATGTGTCAGGTGAAGAACTGGCTTAGTGCTCTGGGCTGGGGCTAGTTTGGGAGTATTTTCCATGCAAAGAACTTTACACAGTCTTTCTGTGGGATTTCTTGGCTTTCCAGTGAGGAGCCGAGAGATCATTTGAAAAGATTTCTGATTACACAAACACCTGGGCTGCAAACTCAGCCAAATGCAAGTTGCTTTCCCACAGCACTGAAAAGCACTAACTCCTTGCTCCACGGGTAAGACCATTTCATGATCTTTCCTACTTGCTTCTTAGTTTCTGTATCCCATTGAGATAGGATAGAAGAAATAAAAGATAAAAAGGAGACAAGGAAATCATAGGTAAAAATTGTACTTTTAAGAAGACTAAGACTTCCAGGATTCAGCTGACAACATTACCCAAGGCCACAAATTGGCTCCATTAAGAAAGTGAGCAGCAGGTTGAGAGAATCTAGAAAATGCTCAAGTCACCTATCAAAAGCAAGCAAAAACATAACCCACGCCTGCAGAATGAGCTAAATATCCTTTCAGGGGAGGAGGGTGGGCTACTTTTTCCTAGGCTTTCCCCCACCCCAAGAAAAGTCTGCATGTTTGCAATTCCAAACCGTAATGTGTTTCATTTTTGTAAGAACCAATACACTACTCTTTTTTAAAAATTTATTTATTTTTAAAATAAATGAATGAAAACATTAGCAAACAGACACAAAGTAGCACAAGAACAATACAATCAAAACTGAATTACAGATAAGGTGACGGAATTAACAATGGTTATTATATTACATATTGATAACTTCAAAGTGTATGCTCAGGAAAACACATATAGACATATAAGATTGATCAAACAACTAATCATTTACTGTTCCTTACAATAAAATGACATGAGACAATAGTGCAACCATGTTAGCCATCCTGCATATGCATACATACATACACAGTAAACCCTTTCTTCCTTTTCTCCTTCCCTTCATCCCAGTTGCTCTTTACTTTTGAGCAGTTTCCTTTCATATCTCCTAATTTATATTCCCACTTTCACGTTCTTACACTAATGATACAATACATTGTTTGCACATGCACATCTGATTTATTTCACTTATGAGTATGGTCTCTAATTGTGACCATCTGCCTATAAAAGCCTCAAGTTTGTCTTTCTTTATAACTGAGTAATATTCCATTATATAAAAATGCCACAGTTTTTTTTTTATCCAGTCCTCTGTGGATGGACATTTGGGTTGCTTCCACGATTTAGCTATTGCAAATTGCGCTGCTATGAACATGGGTGCACATATATCACTGTGATATGATGTTTTCAGATCTTCTGGGAAAATACCCAGAAGGGGAATAGCTGGGTTGAATGAGACCTCTAGACCTAGTTTGCTGAGGAATCTCCAAACCGATCTCCACAGTGTTTCACCAGTCTGCATTCCCACCAGCAATGCAGAAGAGTTCCTATTTCTCCACAGGCTCGCCAGCATGTTATTGGTTGATTTCTTAATGCTAGCCAATCTTACTGGGGTGAGATGAAATCTCAATGTTATTTTAATTTGCATTTCTCGAATGACTAAAGATGTAGAACATTTTCTCATATATTTATTTGCCATTTGTATTTCTTTATCTGAGAAGTGTGTATTCATCTCAGATGCCCATTTCTGGACTGGGTCTTTGAATTTGGAGGGGTTCATGTTTTTTAATTCTTTGTATGTTCTAGATAGAAGACTGTTGTCCAAGGGACAGACAGCTAGGATTTTTTCCCAATTTGTGGGTTTTCTTTTTATTCTGCTGGTGATTTCTTTAGATATGCAAAAACTTTTCAATAAAATGAGGTCCCAGTTACTTATTCTTTGAAGTGTTTCCCTTACAGTTTGATTTTTGTTCATGAACTCTCTGCCTACTCCTATGTCTTCAATATTCTTACCTACCTTCTCTTCCAATAGATATAGTGTTTCTGTTTTAATATTGAGATCTGTGATCCATTTTGACTTGAGTTTGGTGCATGGTGATAGACTTGGGTCTATTTTCAGTCTTCAGCAAAAGGCAAGCCAATTTTTCCAGCATCATTTATTAAAGAGGCTGTCTTTCTTCCAGTGAGCTTGCTTGGCCCCTTTGCAAATATTAGGTGGTTGAGTGTGTTTGTGGTTATGGCTGCATCTTCCAGTCTGATTCATTGATCCTCAGGTCTGTTTTTGAGCCAGTACGAGGCTGATTTTATTCAAGTAGCTTTGTAGTGTAATTTCAAGTCAGGGATTGTGATTCCACTTGACTTGTCCTTGTTGCCCAGGATTGCTTTTGCTATTCTGGGTCTCTTCTGGTTCCAGATGAACTTAAGGAATGTTTTCTCTAGATCTGTGAGGTATGCTAATGATAGTTTAATGGAAATTGCAATGGAGCATCCTAAATCTCTAAGAAACTCTTCTCCTGCCTCTTACTGATGTGCCCTGAAAATTCTTTTCCATGACAGAAGTCAGCAACTCTGCTACAAAAGGGGTTCCTCACTTCAGCTTTAGAAAGCTCTCAGACCCAGCCCAGTGACATCATCAGTGTCTGGATTTTAGAGATAAAACCAAAATTCGGACATGAAAATGATTTAAGGATGATGCAGGACCTCCAAATAATCCAAATAATATAAAGGAAATACTATAACTCCCAGCCTGCTAAATGTCCAGTATGCTCTGTTTGTGTTCCCTAAAATCAAAGAATGAACTATAAGGAACAATGGGGCTTAAGAGCAGGAAGTATTTATTGAAGGAAAGAAGCTTCTGTCTAAGAGAGACAGAAAGGGGGCCCAGGAAGTGGGTTTACATGAACTTACTTCTCAGGGGAAGCTTTATGGGATAAAATCACGAAGTGGATAGAAGGTAGGACAAAACCCTAATAAGATTATAAGTGTAGTCACTTAGGTAATACTGGTCCAATGGAAAATCACAAGGTGGGGCAAAACTATGGACAACCAATAAGATTACAAGTATAGTCCTTTTGGGTAATATTAATCCAATGGGGAAGCAAGTCACATAGCAATTATACATAGAATGAACAAGGACTGTTCCTGGGAGGGGCGGGTCCGGGACTCTTCCTGAGTCCCCATGATGGATCCCTGTTTGGAATGGGAATCATTATTGTTTATCCCTAGGTGAAGTATGGAGATGTCATCATTCCATCTTCTGTCCTGAAGTCCGGCCTTCAACAGTTGCAGTGTGTTCTCATCCTCTGCACTGGCTTCCTCAAGGCCCAGCCCTCTGACTGCCTATAATATTTCCAACTTAGCTGTCTGTAATACAAGAATTCACTCAATGTAGCCAACGATGGTGGCATCTGAATCAAGGTTTTGCCAGGTTATTCTAGTCTCTTTTCTTCATACTGCTGCAGCTAAGGCCTTTGCTGACCAAAGGAAGTGACATAATACACAGAACCCTAGCCAGCGCTTGCTGCAAAATAACATCAAGTGCACTGCTGCACAAACCATTTAAAACTGAGCAGAACAGGAACGTGTAAAATAATCTGTTGTGAAATAATCTTTGTACCTTCCAAGCTGTAGAGGGCTCCTAAAAATAAGGTTGTTCAACAGGCATCACTGGGCTCTTAGACACAGTTCAGTGTGTGACACTTTGGAAAGGCAATAAATTGTGACTTTCTACACTCACAGTTTAATTTATGTCCGGGTGCTTTTGTGTCTGTTTATTTTTTTTAATTTTATTTTAAAGACAAAAGAATGGAGACATATGAACCAGAAAAGCCATAAACAATACAGAAAATACAAAGTTATACAGAATATAGTAGGGAATTAGAACTGGATGTTGTATTACATAGTTATCTTCACATTAGTTAACACAAAAACATTAAAGGAAATACCAAATTATAGGTAAGATAGTAGGGAATT